>SJYV01032337.1:0-47986 GCA_006410875.1 Neotragus pygmaeus | reverse complement strand
TGCCGTTTCCTTCTCCAGTGCATGAAAGTGAAAAGTGAAAGTGAAGTCGCTCAGTTGTGTCCAACCTTCAGCGACCCCATGGACTGCAGCCCACCAGGCTCCTCGGTCCATGGGATTTTCCAGACAAGAGTACTGGAGTGGGGTGCCATTGCCTTCTCCACTATCCTTCTAAAACTCTCAAAAAAAAAAAAAAATTGCAGAGGAAGGATCATTTCCAAACCCATTCTACAAGGCCACCATCACCCTGATACCAAAATCAGACAGACACACAAAAAACAACCTACAGGCCAATATCACTGATGAATATAGATGCAAAAATTCTCAACAAAATTTTAGCAAACAGAATTCAGCAACACATCANCAATAAACTCAAAAATTCTGAAAGAGATGAGAATACCAGACCACCTGACCTGCCTCTTGAGAAATTTGTATGCAGGTCAGGAAGCAACAGTTAGAACTGGACATGGAACAACAGACTGGTTCCACATAGGAAAAGGAGTATGCCAAGGCTATATATTGTCAACCTGTTTATTTAACTTATATGCAGATTGTATCATGATAAATGATGGGCTGAAAGAAGCACAAGCTAGAATCAAGACTTCCCAGGAGAAATATCAATAACCTCAGATATGCAGATGACACCACCGTTATGGGAGAAAGAAAAGAAGAACTAAATAGCCTCTTGATGAAAGTGAAAGGGGAGAGTGAAAAAGTTGGCTTAAAGCTCAACATTCAGAAAACCAAGATAATTGCATCTGGTCCCATCACTTCATACCAAATAGATGGGGAAAGTTTGGCAGACATTATTTTGGGGGGCTCCAAAATCACTGTAGATGGTTATTGCAGCCATGAAATTAAAAGATGCCTCCTCCTTGGAAAATAAGTNCCAAGATCATTGCATCTGGTCCCATCACTTCATACCAAATAGATGGGGAAAGTTTGGCAGACATTATTTTGGGGGGCTCCAAAATCACTGTAGATGGTTATTGCAGCCATGAAATTAAAAGATGCCTCCTCCTTGGAAAATAAGTTATGACCACCCTAGACAGCATATTAAAAAGCAGAGACAATACTTTGCCAAAAAAGGTCCCTCTAGTCAAGGCTAAGGTTTTTCCAGTGGTTGTGTATGGATGTGAGAGTTGGACTAGAAAGAAAGCTAAGCGCCAAAGAATTGATGATTTTGAACTGTGGTGTTGGAGAAGACTCTTCAGAGTTCCTTGGACTGCAAGGAGATCCAACCAGTCTATCCTAAAGGAAATCAGTCTGGGTGATCATTGGAAGGACTGATGTTGAAGCTGAAAATCCAATACTTTGGCCACCTGATGCGAAGAGCTGACTCATTGGAAAAGACCCTGATGCTGGGAAACATTGNCAACCAGTCTATCCTAAAGGAAATCAGTCTGGGTGATCATTGGAAGGACTGATGTTGAAGCTGAAAATCCAATACTTTGGCCACCTGATGCGAAGAGCTGACTCATTGGAAAAGACCCTGATGCTGGGAAACATTGAAAGCAGGAGGAGAAGGGGACGATAGAGGATGAGATGATTGGATGGCATCACTGACTCAATGGACATGGGTTTGAGTAAACTCTGGGAGTTGGTGTTGGACAAGGATGCCTGGAGTGCTGCAGTTCATGAGGTCACAAAGAGTCAGACATGACTGAATGACTGAACTGAACTGATGTCTTGGCTGTTGTAAATAGTGCTTTGTTATTAGATGCTTTAAGTTACAATTACTGGGAATCAATATTTTTAATAAGAATGCTTTGAAATATTAAGGTGAATAAACCTACTTCTGATAAAACAGTAATCACTTAAGTATTTAAAATATATTTGCATAATAAATCTCATTTAACTAGTGGCATTGAATTCAGCTAATAAATTTACATGTTTTACCATCCATTAATTTCTGCATACATGCCATAAAATTCATTAAAAATTAGCAGGTGGGTACAATTAGCCATGGTCATGAAAACACATTACCAGGAATGCTATGCATTGTTAATTATGAGAGTGGAAAGTTTAATTGCTCACATCAAAATAGTTGATAAGCTTGNGTGTAAGAGGGTTCCCCTTTCTCCACACCCCCTCCAGCATTTATTGCTTGCAGACTTTTGGATCGCAGCCATTCTGACTGGTGTGAAATGGTACCTCATTGTGGTTTTGATTTGCATTTCTCTGATGATGAGTGATGTTGAGCATCTTTTCATGTGTTTGTTAGCCATCCGTATGTCTTCTTTGGAGAAATGTCTATTGAGTTCTTTGGCCCATTTTTTGAAAATCCAGAGTCATTACTTTAATAACAAAGGTAACAATTACTTTAATAACAAAGGTAACATATAGCACATAATTCTAAGCACTTTACATGTATGACTTTTATAAGTTATAAACAGGTGAATTATTATCATTATCATATCTATTTCTAAATAAAGAGAATGGGACAACTGTTTACATGGAGTCTCAGAAGAATTAAAATAAAATATTATTAGAGTAATAAGTTTAGCAAGGTACTGGCTATATACAAATATCAGTTCAGTTCAGTTCAGTCACTCAGTCGTGTCCATGGCATGAACCACAGCACACCAGAAATATTTATAAATATAAATATTTATACAAATATAAATTGCACTAATATGTACCATCAGCAAACACTTGGAGTCAATTAATAGGAAGAAAGACACCTTTTATAATAGCAACCAAAGTCAGAAAGTATCAGAAATGAATCTAATTATAAATGGGTACAATATGTATGCTTTAAAGTCTATTGAACTCTGTAGAGTTTTTGAACTCTACTGAAATTCATGAAAAAGTGCCACAGTAAATGGAAAGACAGTCCATGTTCATGGATAGGAACATTCAACGTTACGGAAATTTCCGTCTTTCCTGAAAGGAAGGCTACAATTCCAACCAAATATTCAGCTGGGCTTTTCACGAGATTAACAAGCTGATGCTAAAATACCTGTGGAAAAGCAAAGGATCAAAAGTAGATTAGGCACTTTTGAGTTGATTCCCTGGTGGCTCAGATAGTAGAGTCTGCCCACAAGGTAGGAGGCCAGAGTTTGATCCTGGGGTCTGGAAGAGTCCCTGGAGAAGGAAATGGCAACTTACTCTAGTATTCTTGCCTAGGAAATCCCACACCAGAGGAGCCTGGTGGGCTACAATCCATAGGACCGCAAAGAGTCAGACATAACTGAGCGACTACACTTTCTTAGAGCAAATAAAGTAGTGCGATATTGGTGCAGAGAGCAACAAAATGGCACTGGAATAGGACCTGGAGCCTCTAATGGACCCCGCAGCCATGGGACTTTGAGGTAAGACAGATGTGGCTCTGCAAATCAGTGGAGGGAGGAAGAACTAGTCAGCAAAAGATGCTGGTACCAATAGCTGCTCAGATGGGGGAAATGAAATTTGATCTCCAGCTCAAACCATTAACAAAAGTCAATTCTACAGAGATTAAAGGCTGAAATGTGGAAAACAAAAAAACTCTAAGAAGAAAATATAAAAAAAAATTTTATCTTGGTGTAAAAAAGTATTGATTAAGACCCAAAAACTATTAACATAAAATAAAGTATTAACAAATTTTAGGTTATTACAATTAATGACGTATGTTCATCAAAAGTTGCCATAAGGGACTTCCTTGGTGGTTCAGTGACTAAGACCATGCTCCCAAGGCAGGGCCGTGGGTTTGATCCCTGGTCGGGCAACTAGATACTGCATGCTGCAGCTAAGAGCGTTTGTGCGACAACTAAAGATCCCTCAGGCTGCAACAAAGATCCTGCACAGCCAAACAAACAAATATATTTTTTTTTAAGTTACCATAAAATAGTAAAAAAAATTAAAAAGCCACAAACTGGGAAATTATGTTGAAACACACTGTCCTATAAAGAACAAATAATTAGTATTTAGGAAACTCCTTCAAAATAAAAGAAAAGAAAACCAAAAGTTCAAGTGAAAAAATAAGTAAACACATTAATGGGCATTTTACAGAAGAAGCAAAAATTCCAACACACTTATGAAAAGGGGCTCAATCTCATCAATAATCAGAAAAATACATATCAAGGTCATTGATAAGCTATCACTTTACACTTGGTTGGCAAAAATTTAGAAGTCAGACTATACCAAACGTTGGAGAGGATATAGATAAACAGATGGTCTTCTACGTTGTGAGTAGGAGTATGAATTGATACTGACACTTTGGAAAGCAATTTATTATTATTTTCTAAAGTTGAACGTTTGCATACTTAAGGGCCTGACAGTCCCATTTCCTGGTGGCTCTGATGCCTGTAATGAAGGAGACCAGGGTTTGATACCTGGATTGAGAAGATCCTTAGAGAAGGGTGTGACAACCCACTCTAGTATTCATGCCTGGAGAATCCCATGGACAGAGGAGCCTGGTGGGCTACCAATCCATAGGGTCGCAGAGAGCCAGACACAACTGAGTGAACTGATAGGAAACATGCATTTATTTCCAGGATAGGTAGACAGCAGAGCAACGGACCCAAGTTACTGGTTCACGGTTATCACTCTGCTTTACAGCCTAAATACATGTGACATATAAGCTTTCCCTTTAGTCATGTATTTTAAACAATGATAAAGAAGAAGATTAATTAAAAAGAAACTGAGGCACAGGCAGGTTAGGCTCAAGGGCATGGAGCTAAGAGGTGGAGAATGGAC
Organism: Neotragus pygmaeus; assembly: GCA_006410875.1. Taxonomy (NCBI): domain Eukaryota; kingdom Metazoa; phylum Chordata; class Mammalia; order Artiodactyla; family Bovidae; genus Neotragus; species Neotragus pygmaeus. The sequence continues at coordinate 43,312 of SJYV01032337.1, read as the reverse complement.
TGCGGAACCCGCTCCTGCCTCCTGCTCTCCCTGGTCCCCTCCAACACCTCACATCCTTGACGAGCTCGCTAAAGGAGGAGGTGCCATGTAGTGAAAAAAAGGATGAAATTATGCCAGTGCCAAGTGTCTTCTAATTTTATAGTAAGAGGCCAAACTGGCAGAAGTAAAAGTGGGAAAATGAACAGAAAAAATAAAAGTCACTGAAAGCATTTGGACACTCAGCATTCTGAGACTTTCCCCAGCAGTGATGGGTGCAAAAGCAAACCCATGTGTAATCAGCCCTCAGCTTTATACGGAAACTCTTAATTTCTGTAAGGACTCCTGAGTCCTGCAAGAGGAACACTGCATGTGTTGGCAGCCATAAACAAGATAACACATTCCAAACCCAGGCAGAAGGAGGAGCTGACCGAAGCTCTGGACACGCCATCACAGACCCAGACCACTCCACACCCCTGCGTTCCAAGAAACTCTTCATCTCACTTAAGCCCCCATATCTAGGGCTTAGATCCTGTCTCCGCAGCACTTAATTCCTTCATTTCAAAAGCACTTTTGATTTTCTTTAAAACCAAAGCTTTTCTGATTTTACAGACAACATATGCTGATAATAGAAAATATGAGGAACATCAATAAACGTAAAGAAAAAAGAAGCATAAAGTACACACAATCCCAACTCATAAAAATAATACCTTTATCGGTATGTTTATTTCTCTCCAGTCCTTTTTTCTGTGCACATGTAGCTATGGATTTTATGTGTGGGTTTGTACTCAGATTTTCCTGCTTAACTGAGATCTCAGAATTTATACAGGGCTAAATATTTTCTGATTGATCAAAGTAAAGACTGATCCTCCCCTCATTTTAAAGATAACACTTTGCCTTTCTCTTCTGAGCTCATGACCACACCACATCCTCTGTTTGGACTGGAATGGTGACGGCTTCATGAAGTTTTTTGTGACCGTTGCAATTTCTTTGATGTCTCAATCCTTCAGATGAGAGATGTCCTGCGTCAAGTACAAATCAGATGAGCTTTCCCAGGACATGGTCTCTGGCGCTTTGGAGGAGAATTATAAGGATGTGAACAGCATTTACGTATTTTTGCCCCTGCTGTTTCCTTTTAAAATTTTTATTGGGGTATAGCTGATTTACAATGTTGTGTTTCAAGTGAACATCAAAGTGATTGAGTTATACACATACGTATATTCATTTTTTTTAGATTCTTGTCTCATATGGGTTATCACAGAATACCGAGTAGAGCTTCCTGTGCTGTAAAGCAGGCCTTTACTGGTTACCTATCTTATCTAAAGCGCTGTGTAATGTTCATCCCAAGCTCCTGATTTACATTTTTATAGTGCTTTGAGCTCTACGAGCCTCTTTCACACAGAAATATAACTGTCATTCCTATGGGAAAGGGGAGGCAAAGTGGTAGACATATCAATCCGTACTCCTGAGTTGGATAGCCAGAAGTTAAATCTCTACCTCAAAATTCTGAAAGCGAGTCTCCTCATCATTAAATTGGGGGTAATGAAATGACTCATATGATTATGAAATGGCAATTAAAAGACCGGACACATAAAGTACTCAACGGTTCCCGGCACCTCCCGAGTATTGATACATTACTACTGTTATTGCTGTGGCCTTGGCGGTGGTGGTGGTGAGGATGATGATGACAATAATAGCATAGGAGATATTTTTAATCCACTTTGGGGTATCATTAATATGCAATAAAAGGGTATATTAATATACAGGGTATAACATAAAGGGTATTATTAATATACAGTAAAATGGACTCATTCTGAGTCTCCACGAGTTTGGACAAATAGGTACATTCAAGTACCCAGGTGTAGATTATTGTTGCTATTTTTGTTGTTTGATGTTTAGTCGCTAAGTCCTGTCCAACTCTTTTGCAACTCCATGAACTGCAGCCCTGGGAACCCTAGCCCAGAGTCTGTCTGCAGGATTTCCCAGGCAAGAATACTGGAGTGGGCTGCCATCTTCTCCTCCAGGGGACCTTCCCGACCCAGAGACTGAACCGTGTCTCCCGCTTGGCAAGCGGATTCTTTATGACTGAGCCACCAGGGAAGTCCGTAGAATATTTTATCATCCCCCAAAGTTCCCCGAGACCCATTTTCAGTCTATACTGAATTCTACCACCACACATGTAAGAAACTTATTTTCATTTCTCCTGACCCAGTCTTTACACCATGGTTTCATACATTTAACACACACATATGTCATACATCCCAAAACACATCGTGACGACTTTTGTTCAAACGGTCAGCTCTCCTTCAAGGCAATAGAAATAAGAAGAAGACCGCAGCCCGCCAGGCTTCTCTGTCCATGGGACTTTCCAGGCAAGAACACTAGAGTGGGCTGCCGTTTCCTACTCTTACACTCCAATAGAAAATAAAACAAAGGTGTTGCTTTTCTCGCCTCATTTCCATGGAGAAGGCTCCTGCCGCCTTCATCGTTGCTCTTCCGTATAGAACGTGTCTTCTCCCTCCGATTCCTGAGAATGCCTTCTCCTCGTTGGTGCTGACCAGTTTCCTTATGATGCACTCCAGTGTGGTTTCCATCACATTTCTTGTCCTTGGGGTTCATGCAGCTTTTCAGGTCCACAGGCTGATAGTTTTCATAGAACTGGAAAATGTGGGCAGCCGTTGTTTCTCTACATGCTTTTCCTATCTCCCATCCTTCCGTTTTCAGGGTCTCCTGTTCCACTTACGTTGGGCCACTTGAAGTTTTCCCTCAGATCACCGACGTTCTGTTCTTGCTTTCTGCACGTGTCACTGTGTGTGTGTGTGTGTGTGTGTGTGTGTGCATGTGTGAGTCACTCAGTCATGTCCAACTCTTTGCCACCCCATGGACTGTAGCCTGCCACACTCCTCTGCCCATGGAATTCTCCAGACAATACTAGAGTGGGGAAAAAAAAAGAATACTAGAGTGGGTAACAATTTCCTTCTCCAGGGGACCTTCCTCACCAGGGACTGAACCCAGGTCTCCTGCGTTGCAGATTCTTCACCATCTGATCCCTGAGGGAAGCCTGTGTTGGGTAGCTTCTGTTGCTATGTCTTCGAGCTCCTTAACCTTTTCTTCCGCAGTCTAAGCTCCTATTAATCCAATCCAGTGTACTTTTTTCTATCTTATTTTTTAAATTATGAAAGTATGATAACACATTTATAGGAGACTTTGAAAATACAGAACAAAGTTACATATAGTTCTATTGTATATTACAATTATTTTTAAGCAGATAATTAAGAAGTTTAGTTGGAATTTCAATATCAAACTCTCAAAAATTAATAGAATGAATAGACAGAAAAGTAGAAGGATATGGTAGACCTGAATAGTACTATGAACCAATTCAACATAATTAACACAATTTTCACACAACAGCAGGATACAAATTCTATTCAGTTCCCATAGACGATAAACCAGGAAACACTGGAATACATCCAAGGACATAAAACAAGGTGAAAAAAAATTTCATGGTCTAAAGGTATTGAAATCATAGAGTCTGTTCTCCTATCATTTGGAATTATGTTAGAAATTAATATCCAAAGATTATTTGAAAATAACCCACATACTTTCAAATGCAATGTAACATTTACCAAGAAAGATCTTTGACTTAGCCATTGGAAGCCTCGGTAAAGTTAAAAGACTGAAAAAAAACAGAGGGTGATTGCAGAGAAGAAAGCATTTAAATGAGAAATTAACACAAAAGATACTTTTAAAAACCCCATGTATTTGGAAATTAAATGTACACTTTTAAATGATGGGTGTATCTAAGAATCCATGACGAGGAAAATTAGAAAATATCTGTAAGAGAATAAAAATGAAAAAAAAAATTATCGAATTTGTTGCATGTAGCTGAAGCCGCTCAATGCAACTAAATACAATGTGGAATCTTGAATAAGGCATGAAAACAAATAATGATCACTATCATAAAATTTCATGACATTTGAATAAAATCTGTAGTTAATACTGTATCACGTGCTAATTTCCTGGGTTTCTTTTTTTTTTTTACAACATAGTATTTCTTTATATTCTCAGAATTGGATTAGAAGCTTCAAGCCTCATTCAAAATTTTTTAAACCACCAAGATAATAAACTTTGTACACTTTTAGCAGGAATATTAGATGCTGGAATGAATGGAACTCCATCAAAGTCTGGAGTGAATATAAACTAGAAATGTAGCATTCTGCTCATACTTACTCAAACAGACAGGACCAAAATGTGATCATTTTTTGCTAGGCAAAATTAATAAGTTTTCTAAAATATAAATATACATAATAAATATTACTTATGTATATATGACTCATTGGAAAAGACTCTGATGCTGGGAGGGATTGGGGGCAGGAGGAGAAGGGGACGACTGAGGATGAGATGGCTGGATGGCATCGCGGACTCAATGGATGTGAGTCTGAGTGAACTCCGGAGGATGGATGGTGATGGACAGGGAGGCCTGGCGTGCTGCGAATCATGGGGTCGCAAAGAGTCGGTCACGACTGAGCGACTGAACTGAACTGACGTATAGGTGTACGCAGACAAAAGCTTTTCTACTCTATGATAGAGGCTTGAGACAGGACAACAGAAAAATGAGACAGAGAAATTGGAAAACATAAATTAAATGGGGGCACTGAATATGAAATANAAAAAAGATTCCCTCAGGTTCATTGGCATTTGAATGAAAAATACCTATCTGAACACAAAGCATAAAAATGCATTATTTTCACAAGAATGTAAATGACTCTTAATTCAGCCTGATTAGTAAAAAGAGTTGATGTTGTAAAACTAGTTCCTGCCCAACTTGTCATGATCTGTAATTTGACTTCCCAAGTCCATTGAACTTGAACAGTAAAGTATTTCTATGGGCTATGTATGAAGTCATTCATTAATTGACCATACTTTTTCTCCCTCAACCTTGTCACAGCTCACCTTGCACCTTAGGTCTAGAAATACAAATCTGAGTGCAATTCTTTGCCTATACTACAGGAAATAACACAGTTGATCTCTTGGTTTACTTTGAAGAAATGCTCATTTTGAGAATACTTAGTCAATGCAAAGTCCTTTCCTATTCTTCTAAAATATTTATAAAGTACACTAATATTGTGCTGCCAAAACTTCTAATCAATCACCACAAACTGAATATGGCCTCTGAATGTTTTCAACAAATTAATTCATTTGTCTATTAATGCATCAAAATATATATTAAAATTTAATATGAATCAGAGTATAGTAGTGAAAAAAAAAAGCCTCTGTTTTCAGAGGATTTATGTTCTTAATGGGGTGCCAGACAGTAATAGACAAGGTATAAATAAATGAACATAGACTCTTTTATGTGGTGATTAATGGAAATAAGGGAATAAAAATCAAGGTAAGAAGATACTAAGTGAGTAAGTAGCATTCTATTTTTGATGGAACAGTAACTGAAGTTGCTTTTACTAAATGAGTTTTTTGGTAATGGTTAGGAAAAAATGAGGGACTGAGCCTAATTCCTATATAAGGGAAGAAAAGATCAAGCAGGAGAACAGTACAAGAGCTCTGAGATGAACCATGCTTACATATTCAAGAAACAGAAATGAGGCCAATGTGGCTAGAAAAGGAGACTGGGAGGAGATGACATCAAGGGACAAAGAAGTATTTGGGAGATCATGCAGAGTTTTGAATTTTATTCTGAGTTAGATGAGGAGACACTGAATTGCTTCAAAGAGAAGAAAATAGGTTTTAAAGGTTCTTCATTTTGTTACTGTGTGAGCTGTAGCAGCCAACAGTGGAAGCAAAAGGCTATTATAATAATCTAGATGAGAAATACTGATGTCTCAAAGTCAGGTAGAAGTGGTGGAACTAGGGAGAAATTGTTAGATTTTTGATTTGTGAAGTTAAGAAACAATAGCTTTTGTAAATTTAGAGCCACTAGGTTTGGGTGTGGAATATAACAGAAGTCAGGATCTGAGGCCTAAGTGAGAGTCAAAATAGAGCCACTGCTGTATGGGGTACTAAAGCTTTAGGAGCTAAACACTGATTAACTTATTTAAACTGAACTGCTTGGTAACAGAAATGGTAAATATTTGTTTTGACTTAGTGTTAGTTGTTCATTCTTGTCTGACTCTTTGCATCCCCATGGACTGTAGCCTGCCAGTCTCCTCTGTCCATGGGACTCTCCAGGCAAGAACACTGGAGTTGAGTCCCATTCCCTTCTCCAGAGGATCACCCAACCCAGGAAGATTTTAGCTTGGAAAAAAATTAGTGAGGCACACTGAGGGGAGCGTGAAATGAGAAATTTTGGGAACCTGTGGTATGTGCTGATGGAAGTAGGGAGGGCATGATCAATGATTCAGGAGAAAGTGCAAATAATTACAGGAAAAGCATATGAATACCTGAAAAGTAAGGGAATCCAGTGAACAAATGCGGGATGTATTCCTAGATACGACTACCAGCTCTTTGTTTGAAAAACGTGAGAACTGAAGTCTGGGATAGTGGATGGTTTTGTTGTTAGGAGTGGTGGACATTCTGTTTTTATAGCTTTTATTTTCATCACTTGAAAATGAGGAATAAGAAAAAGAACATGAAGCATGAGGAGACATAGGTGTAGAACAATCAGTGAAGAGATTTTGACAGTGAACTAGCTGGGCAAAAAGCAGTAGTTTTTCTAACCAGCACCAAGGGCCACCTTTATGTTATTGTTCATCGAGTTAAATTGACACTATAATATATAGTTTTATATTTATACACATGAGTTAGCTATATAGATGAGTATAGAAAATAGAGTGTTGGACTCAGGGTTTACTCTCCATATGAAATGGAATATATGTATCTCCAGAGAGATAAAAGTATATACAAGGAGTTATTAAAGAGATGATTGGTTCAATATAAATCAGATAAACAATGAGTTAAGATCATAGGTTAAATAAAAGTCAATGAGAATTCTGTAAGATTAGCAGTTTAAATAAGTTCAGCTCAGTTCAGTTCCATTCAGTCTCTCAGTTATGTCCAACTCTGTGTGATCCCATGAATCACAGCAGGCCAGGCCTCCCTGTCCATCACCAACTCCCAGAGTTCACTCAGACTCATGTCCATCAAGTTAGTGATGCCATCCAGCCATCTCATCCACTGTTGTCCCCTTCTCTTCCTGCCCCCGATGATATTTTTTTGAGTGATAATATTAAGGTGAATGAATTAGAAAGGTAGAATGTATTAGAAGTAACTATATCAAAATTACCAAGAAATAAAACAACAATGATGTAAAGAAAAAAATAAACAGTAAGGTTTTCATTTGTATTTTTACTTCTAATAAGACTAAGTTGGTAAAATCAAATGAAAAGACACTTACACCTTAGAAGGAAAGTTATGACCTAGAGAGCATATTAAAAAGCAGAGATATTATTTTGTCAACAAAGGTCCATCTAGTCAAGGCTATGATTTTTCCAGTAGTCATCTGTGGATGTGAGAGTTGGACTAGAAAGAAAGCTGAGCACTGAAGAATTGATGGTTTTGAACTGTGGTATTAGAGAAGACTCTTGAGAGTCCCTTGGACTGCAGTGAGATCCAACCACTCCATTCTAAAGGAGATCAGTCCTGGGTGATCATTAGAAGGACTGATGTTGAAGCTGAAACTCCAATACTTTGGCCACATGATGTGAAGAGCTGACTCATTTGAAAAGACCCTGATGCTGGGAAAGATTGAGGGCAAGAGGAGAAGAGGACAGCAGAGGATGAGATGGTTGGATGGCATCATCGACTCAATGGACATGGGTTTGGGTGGACCCTGGCAGTTGGTGATGGACAGGGAAACCTGACATGCTGTGATTCATGGGATTGCAATGAGTCAGACACCACTGAGCTACTAAACTGAACTGAAGTGGTAAAATACTGAAGAATAAGAAATGATGTGGCAATTTATAAAGAAATGAAAAAAGCAATTGGTGTTGTTATTATCATGAACTTCAAATGAAGGAAAGAATTTTTCAAGAAGTTTTAATTATTGGGAAGTGACAATGAGGAGAAAGGCAATTAGATAATCTGCCTCTAGGAACAACGTGAGCCTAGGGAGAAGGAGAAGAAAAAAACAAAAAACAACTATTAATCAGGAAGTTGAGGAGGAATTAAGCAACTCTACAAAAGATGAGTTGTTATCAATTAAACAAGAAAATGAATGGAATATCAGCAATGATGTTATCGAGAGAGGAAATTATGAGGATTGGAGATTCTGAGCTCCAGATTGAAAGGATGAAAGGCTAGGAAAGATGTATGAGATTCAGTTCAGTTCAGTTCAGTTCAGTTCAGTCGCTCAGTCATGTCTGACTCTTTGCGACCCCATGAATCGCAGCACACCAGGCCTCCCTGTCCATCACCAACTTCCGGAGTTTACCCAAACTCGTCCATCGAGTAGGTGATACCATCCAGCCATTTCATCCTCTGTCGTCCCCTTCTCCTCCTGCCCCCAATCCCTCCCAGCATCAGGGTCTTTTCCAATGAGTCAACTCTTCGCATGAGGTGGCCAAAGTACTGGAGTTTCAGCTTCAACATCAGTCCTTCCAATGAATACCCAGGACTGATCTCCTTTAGGATGGACTGGTTGGATCTCCTTGCAGTCCAAGGGACTCTCATGAGTCTTCAACACCACAGTTCAAAACCATCAATTCTTCAGTGCTCAGCTTTCTTTCTAGTCCAAATATCACATCCATGCATGACCAATGGAATAACCATAGCCTTGACTAGACAGACCTTTGTTGACAAAGTGATGTCTCTGCTTTTTAATATGCTGTCTAGGTTGGTCATAACTTTCTTTCCAAGGAGTAAGCGACTTTTCATTTCATGGCTGCAATCACCATCTACAGTGATTTTGGAGCCCCCCCAAAATAAAGTCTGACACTGTTTCCACTGTTTTTCCATCTATTTCCCATGAAGTGATAAGACCAGATGCCATTATCTTCGTTTTCTGAATGTTAAGTTTTAAGCCAACATTTTCACTCTCCTCTTTCACTTTCATCAAGAGGCTTTTTAGTTCCTCTTCACTTTCTTCCATAAGAGTGGTGTCATCTGAGTATCTGAGGTTTTTGATATTTCTCCCGGCAATCTTGATTCCAGCTTGTGCTTCTTCCAATCCAGTGTTTCTCATGATGTACCTTGCATATAAGTTAAATAAGCAGGGTGACAATATATAGCCTTGACATACTCCTTTTTCTATGTGGAACCAGTCTGTTGTTCCATGTCCAGTTCTAACTGTTGCTTCCTGGCCTGCATATAGGTTGATCAAGAGGCAGGTCAGATTAAGATTAAGTATATCTAAAGTCCAAAGGATTTTAATGTCTAGGTGATGAAGCGTGAAGATGAATGTTGACTTAGGAATCTAGGGTTTTTTGTAAATCTTGGGGGTTTTTTAATAGTTGACAATCTGGATCAAAATGAATGTATCATCCAATGGTGTCCAGAGGGACCTGAGATTATGTCCAAGGAAGTGAGGATAGGGTCTCCAGGAACATGTGAATTATGTTGGTCCTCGATTCAAGAAAACTCTTAGTAATATTGAGTCAACAGAAGTGTTTTGGTACTGGAAGGATAACTTAGGAGTGATTAGAATTTTTTAACTTGAAATAATACATATTTTCCATAAATAATACTTAAAGTATATTCAAATTCCAAGTCTTAGATCCTAGGAACACCTAGTACTGCTATTTATGTTCATTTTTATATAAAGAAATCTAAATCTAAAGTCAAAAATAAATAAATAAATGAAGTCCTTTCAGGGTATTGATACACTGAATATGCCATGCATGCTAAGTCGCTTCAGTTGTATCCGACTCTGTGCAATCTTATGTTCTGTATGTAGCCTGCCAGGTTCTTCTGTCCATTGGATTCTCCAGACAAGAATACTGGAGTGTGTTGCCATGTCCTCCTCCAGATTTTCCTGATCCAGGTATCTGATCTAACCTGCATCTCTTAAGTCTCCTTCATTGGCAGGCGGGGTCTTTACTAGTAGTGTGCCACCTGAGCAGCCCATATTGAATAGAGAAGGAAAGTAATATAAATATGTTGTTATATACAGTTTGGAATAAAATGTAAAGTGTTTTAATGAACATTTCCTCATAGAGGATATCCTAACAACCAAGGGTCCCATACAAACAAATTCCATCATTTTCCAAAGTATTTTAACCAACATTAAAATGTATTGACCTGTTTAGTTTTGAGTGTTCCACTTGTTGAGCTCTTTACTCTTCCTAAGGAATCAATGAACTAAAAATAATAATTTGTTTTATAACTTAATTTCCTCCTTATACAGATATCTGGGTGATCTGAATTTTCAAGTAAATTAACATTTATAGCCATCAATTAATTTAAAATAGTGATCCTAATATTCCTCAATTCTTTGAAGATCAGCCATCTAACCACATCAGCCATATGAAAAGATACCAAATTAAAATATTATAAATGAAATTTGAATATTCAGCAGTAATTAATCTGAGAAATGCTGGGAATATTTTTTCTCTCAATATGATCGGTCACCTTAGCAACTAGGAAAAAAGGAACAATCACTTTGGCCATGGCTGGTTCATGTCAATGTATGGCAAAACCACTACAATATTGCAAAGTAATTAACCTCCAATTAAAATTAATAAATTTAAAGCAAGCAAAAAATAAAATAAAATATTTGAGCCACTCTAAGAAAAACATGAGAGAAGTAAACTGAAGCCAATTCATAGAAAAAGAGAACAAAGAATATGTAAAGAAATTCAGTGTAGAAGCTATGGGTACAAAAGAGCTGTCAGAAGTTCAAAAAAATTATGATTCTGTTCTCTTACAGTACCTAAAAAATAAAATAAAACTTTAAATTCATCTACTGAGATGAGATTTGTTTCTAGAGTATTTACTAAGTGATTTTTTTAATCATACATAAAATTTCATTAATTTTAATGATCGTCAGATTTAATAAATAAAAAAATTAAATTTGAACATCAGATAAACAAAAATTTTCAAGTGAAAGTGTGTCCCATACATTATTATATTCACTGTTATCTGAAGTTCAAATTTAACCAAACATGCTAAATTTTAGCTGTTGATCCTAGTAATAGTGGGTATATATATAAATGCTGCTGCTGCTGCTAAGTCACTTCAGTCGTGTTCAACTCTGTGGGACCCCATAGACGGCAGCCCACCATGCTCCCCCATCCCTGTGATTCTCCAGGCAAGAACACTGGAGTGGGATGCCATTTCCTTCTCCAAGCCATGAAAATGAAAAGTGGAAGTGAAATTGTTCAGTCGTGTCCAACTCTTAGCTAACCCATGGACTGCAGCCTACCTGGCTCCTCTGTCCATGGGATTTTCCAGGCAGGAGTACTGGAGTGGTTGCCATTGCCATATATATATGTATACATACATATATATCTCCACAAAATGTCAGAGTAACTAAGTACTTTGAGTTATTATAACCCCAGAAATAGAATTTACTTAGCTTGGTTTTATCTATTATACTTTACCATGAAAATGTTAGCAGTGGCAATTTATGTTACACTGGTGTCATCAGAGGAACAGTGGGAATAATGTCAACTTCACAGATTTGCTGACTAGATTATTAGAGACATATATGTAAAGCACTTAATGTCCTTAATAAACAAAATTGTTATTCAAATATACCCAGGCTTTACTGCAGATTTATCCTTTGACATGACATATGGATTGATGATTCAGACAGTAAAGCATAGAACATTGGGATCATAAAGAAACTTAGAAAAAGGCATAGCAAATTCTTCATTTTAAGCAGAAAATAAACTGATTAAAATGTAAATGAGACAGGACAAAAGAAAAAGTTCACCTAAATAACATATACTATACTTAGGTATTTAGTATCCATTTCTCTATAAATTCCATAAGTTAAAAAATCTATAGATAATGTACATTATTTCTCATGACACTGAACAAGAGATTGGGTGTTTAAAAACATCTCACAAAGGAAGCTGATATGCTACTCAGCTTGTTTAATTTATCAATAGCCTGATAAATTTAGTAGTCTCGGTGAGTTAGGGATTTTTGCCATTATCTAACAACATTTTGGAGAGGGCAATGGCACCCCACTCCAGTACTCTTGCCTGGAAAATCCCATGGATGGAGGAGCCTGGTGGGCTGCAGTCCATGGGGTCGCTGAGAGTTGGACACGACTCAGTGACTTCACTTTCACTTTTCACTTTCATGCATTGGAGAAGGAAATGACAACCCACTCCAGTGTTCTTGCCTGGAGAATCCCAGGGACAGTGGAGCCTGGTGGGTTGCCGTCTATGGGGTCGCACAGAGTCGGACACGACTTTAGCGACTTGGCAGCAACAGCAACAAGAACATTTTAATGCATTTTTCAATTTGGAAAATTGTTAAAATTATGAAAAAAGAGAGAGACACCATGTCTCTTCTAATAATGTAAAATATTAGTTCTGACTTTACCCTATATTGCTTGCAGGCATGTGTTTAATTCAGTCAAATTGAACTGAAACCATTGTAGAATATAAAGTAACCAAAAATGTTCCTATAAGGCAAAAAATGCTAGGTGTTAAAGGGAAAGTAGCTATATCATATCTTTTAATAAATATTGTAATCAAGAATCCTGAGAAATAAATGTATTCTAGTCTTAATTTTCTTTTGAATTTTATATGATACATATGATGATTAATTTTATATCAGCTTGACTGGACCATAGTGCCCAGATATTTGATCAAGTATTATTCTAGATGTTTCTGTGAACGCTTTTTTTTTTTTTTTTTTTTTTTTTGCCCAGTGAGATTAACATTGTTTTGAGTAAAGTATATTACCCTCCACAATGTGATGGGCTTCTTCCAATCAGTTGAAAATCTTAGGAGAACAAAGAAAACTCCCTTCAGCAAGAAGAAATTGTGCTATTTGATTGCCTCCAACAATAATTTAGTCACATGAGTCAGTTCCTTTAAAGAAACCTACCACTCAGTGAATCTTTATCACTATCATCTCTATCAATATGCTCTTATTTGTTCCTTTACCTTTACCTATATACCTGTATCTATATCTTGTTGTTCTTTTTCTCTGGAGAATCCTAATACACAGTGCTTATTTTTTTTCATTGATTTTTTCTTTTTTTTACAAATAGGAAGTGGTGCTAGGTAAATACATGTTACATTGAACCATTATCTACACATGTGGAATGAAAGACAAGTAAGGGTTAACTAAAAATAAAAGCAAATATTTTCTACCCTAGTCCATGTGTCTTAATGTGCAGTATGAGAATTACAATTGAAAATTATCCAAGTGGGTTTTCCAATGTTTTCAAAGTGTTGCATCATCCAGTAAGTGCCATTGCTTTCATGTAGGGTGGGAGGTGGGAGGGGGATTCGGGATTGGGAGCTTGTGTACACCTGTGGTGGATTCATGTCGATGTATGGCAAACCCAACAGAGTATTGTAAAGTCAAATCAAAAAATAAATAAATTAATTAATTAAAAAAATTAAAACCTAACTTACATACCAACAGTTATTAATGAAATATTCTTTTTTCCTTTCAGCTTCTCACCTATTCAACAATGAACATACTTGGAGCCTAATATATTAATGATAGACAGATTGCAGTTATCCTAGCTTTTGGTTTCATTCAACCCCATCTAATTGGAGCCCCAGGCTTGGATCTCTCACAAACCACATCATGTACAACACTGCTCTGATAGATAAACAAGTAGGAAAAACAAAAAAAAGACAGGCAGACCAGGTTTTTAGGTGGCAGGCTGAGAGAGTATGACATCCAATAGCCTGAAGCTCTTAACTGTGATGAAGGCTGTGAAGAGGTGATAATGCTCCTTGTTCTTCATGGCAGACACATTTAGATGGGTCCTTCCTAGAGGCCAGAAGGTGGATTTAAAATTAAATGGCAAACAGCTACTACCAGTATGAAAGTAATATTCACCGCAGCTCTGCACAGAGTCTTGATAACACATGTACCTCTGATCTGGGGTTCTGAAAAGCCCTAAACTGGGAGAGAAAATTCACTGTGAGCAGTCGGTAAGTGCTGTGAACAAATAGCTATAAAACTCTGGATAGGAGCTGGGAGGCAAACCAGCACACAGAAAAGTATTCTCAGAGAATCTAGGTCAGGCCAGAGGTAGAATTTAGATTCAGAGGGCCTCTGGAAACAGGTTATGATATCATTGTTTATACCATAGATGACAGCTGTACAAATATAGCCTCGTTTGTGCTCAAATTATTTTAAGGATTTGGACATTCCTTTAAAATCTCTCTACAGACTTTTTTTTACTACAGGAAATTTTGTACTTCTGCAAAGTTCACAATATTTGCTAGCCTCCCTGCTGATGGTAGGTGCTGGGGATGTCTAACATTAGTACATCAGGCTGTAATAAAAAATGCATGAGAACATTGACTGTCAGAACACTAATTTGGAAATGTATCTCTACCCTGTTTGTACACATGAATTAATCTGCAGAAAAGATTAACTACATGCTATTTGTTAGCCATTAGCTTGTTACCAGTCAATGAGCAAGATGACAAAAATGATGTTGTTTTTGCATTTTTATGTTATTCCTCTAGGAGTCAATGGAAAATATAGAGTTTAAAGAAATGTTGTTTTCAGTCTCAATGAAAAAGAATGGAACTTTAGCAAGAGCACTCATCAGGCAATCATGATGTGTACTAAGTTTATGAGCTTCAGTTTTGAAGAAGTTCTTTGAATTTTTTTCCATACATACTCTTTGAGGATTTGAAATAAGTTACCAGTGGAAAGGTTCAGATGCTTGTTACAGCCTTTAAGTCCTTACATATACTTTCTCCTTCACATATGTAGTTAATTTAAAATAATGGCATAACCATGTTTACAATTTAAATACTTGGGATAAATTATCCATTATCTTTACCACCCATTCTTGTTAGTGAATAAACGATGTCTTTTATTCTTTATCTTTTATTTCTTCAATTAGGCAAGTTGATATGGCATGGTTGGTTCTGAGCAAGGACTCTGGAATTTAAATGTCTGGCTTCAAATCTGGATTCCAGAACTAGTTATGTAATCCTGTTCAAATTAATTCATGTCTTTAGTCCTTTAGTTTTCTCATCTATAAATTGAGAAGAACAAAAATAAATGCATGTATTTATGAACATTAAATAAGTTATAAACATTTAGATTAAATCCTGTCATATATTGAGCACTTTATACATATTAGGCTTCCCTGTGGTTCAGATGGTAAAAAATCTACCTGCAGTGTGGGAGATCAGGTTCGATCCCTGTGCCAGGAAGATCCCCTAGAGCAGGAATGATTTCCCACTCCAGTACTCTTGCCTGGAGAACTCCATGGACAGAGGAGCCTGGCAGGCTACAGTCCATTGAGTCACAAAGAGTTGGACAGGACTGAGAGACTAACACTTTCAACTTTATACATATTAACTATCATTACTACAGTCTGTGTTTAATTTGTTCTCTTATACATCATTGGCATTGTCAGATCTCCATTATTATCTTGCATTTAAATTACTGCAACAGCCTTCTACTCAGTATTTTTCTCTAATTTTCATCTACCTCAAGTTCATACACACTGTTGCCAGCATGACCATAAAGAAAAACAGAACTATTTACCTGATTCCTATGATGAAAATTCTTCAATTTTCTCAACTTCTTCATTTCAGTTCAGTTCAGTTCAGTCACTTAGTAGTGTCCGACTCCTTGCGACCCCATGAATTGCAGCACGCCAGGCCTCGCTGTTCATCACCATCTCAGAGTTCACTCAGATTCATGTCCATCAAGTCCGTGATGCCATCCAGCCATCTCATCCTCGGTCGTCCCCTTCTCCTCCTGCCCCCAATCCCTCCCAGCATCAGAGTCTTTTCCAGTGACTCAACTCTTCGCATGAGGTGGCCAAAGTACTGGAGTTCCAGCTTTAGCATCATTCTTTCGAAAGAAATCTCAGGGTTGATCTCCTTCAGAATGGACTGGTTGGATTTCCTTGCAGTCCAAGGGACTCTCAAGAGTCTTCTCCAACACCACAGTTCAAAAGCATCAATTCTTTGGCGCTCAGCTTTCATCACAGTCCAACTCTCACATCCATACATGACCATTGAAAAAAACATAGCCTTGACTAGATGGACCTTTGTTAGCAAAGTAATGTCTCTGCTTTTTAATACGCTATCTAGATTTGTCATAGCTTTCCTTCCAAGGAGTAAGAGTCTTTTAATTTCATGGCTGCAGTCACCATCTGCAGTGATTTTGGAGCCCCCCAAAATAAACTCTGCCACTGTTTCCACTGTTTTCCCATCTATTTGCCATTTAGTGAAGGGACCATATGTTATGATCTTAGTTTTCTGAATGTTGAGGTTTAAGCCAACTTTTTCACACTCCTCTTTCACTTTCATCAAGAGGCTCTTTAGTTCTTCTTCACTTTCTGCCATANTGTTTCCACTGTTTTCCCATCTATTTCCCATGAAGTGATGGGACCGGATGCCATGATCTTCGTTTTCTGAATGTTGAGCTTTAAGCCAACTTTTTCCACTTTCCTCTTTCCCTTTCATCAAGAGGCTTTTTAGTTCCTCTTTACTTTCTGCCACAAAGGTGGTGTCATCTGCATATCTGAGGTTATTCAGATTTCTCACGGCAATCTGGATTCCAGCTTGTGTTTCTTCCAGTCCAGCATTTTTCATGATGTGCTCTGCATATAAGTTAAATAATCAGGGTGACAATATACAGCCTTGAATATACAGCCTTGACGTACTCCTTTTCCTAATTTGGAACCAGTCTGTTGTTCCATGTCCAATTCTAACTGTTGCTTCCTGACCTGCATACAGATTTCTCAAGAGGCTGGTTAGGTGGTCTGGTATTTCCATCTCTTTCAGAATTTTTACAACATTTATGTCCCTCTGTGAGTTGACAGCTTCCTGTCTCATTAGGCTCATCTATTTCTGCTTGTCATCTTGAACTTTATGTTTTAGCCACATAGAACAATTTCTGTCTCCTTAAACACATTCCCATTCTCCATATGAGAGTGCCTTTGCACATTATACTTAATCTTCATATTATACTGATTATTTAACAGTCAAATTAAATTCATCTTTCAAAATTCAATTATTTAAAAATGTCACTAACTTTCCTCATCCGACTTATATTTTGTTTTATGACCCCCCAATTTCAATATATTTTACTTGTTCAAAGGATTTTAAGTTGCATTTGAAAGGTGGTTGTTGAATCACACAAAGACACTGGGATTCTTGGCCCCCGGAGGAGAATTCAATCCAGGGCCAGAAACGAGTCTTCATCGCTCAGACCTTTTGTGTAATATAGTTTTATTAAAGTATAAAGGAGATAGAGAAAGCTTCTGACATAGACATCAGAAGGGGGCAAAAGAGTTCCCCCCTGTTAGTCTTCAGCTAGATGTTATATAGTCACTAGCATGACTTGGCAGCAGCAGCAGCAGCAGTCTGTTAATGAAAGAAAGGAATGTCTTAAAACTCAGAATGGCACCAGGCCCCTCACCCATAAGATGCATTTTGGGATAATCTTGGCACCAAATGGTTCATCCTGGGCCATAAAATGATTAACTTGAATTGAAGAAGGGCAGATCACCATACAAATAGTTTCATTTACATAGATTAGGGGGACAATATATGAGTATAATATACTGGTTTGTCAAGTAGGTTCTGAGCCAAGATGGGGAACCAACTTGAAGACAGAGTTTGGGGTTAATGCATAGTACGTTAACATAGCTTAAGACAAACATTTCCATAAGAAAAAGGAATTGGTTAACAAATGGTTTGAGAATAGTTAACTTCAGGTGAAACCAGGTGTCATTATGGCAACACAGTATTTTAAGAGAAACCTCCTTTTAAATTTGTATAGAGAAGGAAAAAAATATCGTTAGTTTGTTTCTTCCTGCCACTTAAGAGAGGTAAAAATGTCTTACATTTGCAGGCTATTTCCTCTGTTTGGAGACCCCTGGCCTTCCTGTTACCCTCTCACATTGAAATTATGTATTTGTTTATTTTTAAATATATTTATTTATTTGGTTTTACCAGGTCTTAGTTGTGACATGCAGAATCCTTAGTTGTGGCATAAAGACTCTTAGTGGCAGCATGTTGGGTCTAGTTCCCCAACTGGGGATTGAACCTGGGCCCCTTGCATTGGGATCACAGAGTCTTAACCACTGGACCACCAGGGAAATCCCTTTAATTTTTTTCTTAGCCTTGTTTTTGAACTATCTCATAGGTATTCTGAATTTCACCTTAGAATTACCAGAATTTACACTGCAGTGTTCTGAACATGGGCTTCCCAGGTGGTTCAGTGGTGAAAGAATCCACCAGCCAATTCAGGAGTCACAGGAGATGCCGACTTTATCACTGGGTCAGGAAGATCCCTGGAGGATAAAATGGCAACCCATTCCAGTGTTCTTGCCTGGAAAATCCCATGGACAGAGGAGGTCAGAAAGGCTGTAGTCCATGGAGGTTTCAGAGAGCCAGATGTGACTGTGCATCCATGTATGGTCTGAACATAGTAGATCCTTCATAAATATTTGTTAGGAGTGATTGCTATTGCTATTGCTAAGTCAATTCAGTCGTGTCCGACTCAGTGCGACCCCATACACTGCAGCCCACCAGGCTCCCCCATCCCTGTGATTCTCCAAGCAAGAACACTGGAGTGGGTTGCCATTTCCTTCTCCAATGCATGAAAGAGAAAGGTGAAAGTGAAGTCATTCAGTCATGTCTGACTTAGTGACCCCATGGACTGCAGCCAACCAGGCTCCTCCATCCACGGGATTTTCCAGACAAGAGTACTGGAGTGGGGTGTCATTGCCTTCTCTGTTAGGAGTGATATAGTTATTTAAATTGTGTTTGTTTTGAACCCTGGTAAAATCTTTGAAGTATGAGATAAACCAGTGGGTAAAACCAATTTATTCTGAAAGTTACATATTAACAGTATGGACTAATAGAATCTAGACCCTAGAGTAGTAATTGAAAGATGGCACTTGAAAAATAGGGCTTTCCAAGTGGCTGAGTGGGCAAAAATCCACCAGTAGTGCAGGAGACATGGATTTGATCCCTGGGTCAGGAAGATCCCTGGAGAAGGAAATGGCAACCCACTCCAGAACTCTTGCCTGGGAAATCCCATGGACAGTGGAACCTGGAAGGCTATAGTCCATAGGGTTGCAAAGAGTTTGACATGAATAAAGCAACTGAGCATGCATGTGCACACACATGCGTGCACACACACACACACACACACGAAGAATAAATTAAATATGATTCAACCTTGCTGTATGCTTGAGGGGAAAAAAGGGAAAAAGAAAGCTCATAAGCAATGCAGAAATCCAATTACAACTACAATCAGTTCAGAAGTGCAGTTACAAATATACTTCTTTCAAAAACCCCTCATTTTGTACATGCTTAATTTAACCTTGAACTAGTCTTTATTTCCCTGCTGCAGGCTGGGTACAGAATTGTGCACAATTTTTTTAACTTAGTATTATATGTCAAAGATATTTGTAATCCTTTAAATAGTTGTTGAAAACCATGATTAAAATACCTTCATAATATAATTTTGTATAACAATTTATACAAGTGTTGGGAAAAACAATACCAAAGACTAAGAAGATAGAACCTTATCCTTTTTAAGAACTGAATTGTGAAAAGGAAAGACACTGGTCAGTCAGTAGTACCTTCCCACACTGAAATGTGGACGTTCTGTATAAACAAATTCAATCAATGACCCCCTGAAAATTACTCCTGAGATTGGGAGAAGGGCAACAGCCTTGTGACCACAGGTAGGAGAGCATATCCCCAAGAGAGAAATATGGGAAAGGGAGTGATGGATTTGTACTTAATTGAAAGCTACTAAAGTGAGGTGCTCGTAACATAAGTCACATGATTTGTGCAGAAAATACCTCAGATCTGTAACTGGTATATAATGCTTAAACAGGAAGGCAAATGTAAAAATGTCTGCAATAGTTATTTTACTGTGAATTGAAGTTCTATATATTATGGAGACTAGTTTCTTTATCACAATTACTATTGCATTGTTTTGTGCTTTTAGAAAGTAAAATAAGTATAAACATCATTTTACCTAAATTTTGAATGACTTACTGATTAATTTTCTCATGAATAACTTGTAGCAAAATAACTAAATGGGTAATATGAATTTTTTGAATTCAAATATTAATTCAAATGCAATATAAATTTGACAAAGGAAAATTAAAAAGAATTCTTTTTAAAATATGTTTTTGCTTTTCATAGTACATACTATCAGCATATGCACTAACTTCAGTAAAGTCCCTTCATATCTTGGACTGGAATGGGTAACCTATCTTTTCTCCCATGGGGCTTGCTGACTAAGGAATCAAACTGGTGTCTGATGCATTGCAGGTGGATTCTTTACCAACTGAGCTATCAGGGAAGCCTGAAAAATATTACAGTATTGCTTAAATTATCCACTTCATTTGAGAGGATATGTTTTTGTTTGCAACGTGGTTTGGATTTTCCTTCCTTCAAATATATTTAATTCTGAGAAGTTTTTAGTACTTAGCTTTTTTGTTGTTGTTGTTAATTAAATGTATTTATTTAGGAAAAATTTGCTGAAGCATAAAATCTACTTGATTGTATATTTAGTAAAACTTTTAATTTATTCAGAAAAACACACATATTGATGTTTAGGAGAAAGAAAACTAAAATAAAACCAACTTCTGGATAGTTTTTGTTTTCTTTATACTATTTTGTGTTTTCAATACATGCATTAATGTCTTATTACTAATAAAACTGTCATTTATTAGGCATAATTTATACCATTAGGTAAACAATTATGTACAATTAAAGTGTACAGTATGAGTTTTGACAATTATATATGTGCATGAAACCATTAATATAATCAGCAGAAAAGCATTTTCCTCTCTCCTAGAAGTTACCTTGTACCCCTTACAGTCAGTCCCCCCTTTTACCCATGATTTCCAGATCTATTTTCTTTCATTACACATTAGTTTGAATTCTATATTAAAAAAATAAGCAGAATTCATTGAACTCTTTTCTGTCTGGCTTCTTTCACTGAGCAAGACCATAAGTATTGGAATAAAAAGAGCCTAAGTTGAGTAACAGCCAGGTCTTTCATTAATGTGTAACCTAAGGTGCATTGGTAAGTGCTTGTGGGCCTGAATTACCTTATCTATAAAGTGGTGATATTAATACTAATTTTCAAAGGCGATTGAAATGAAATCATATGGAAAATGTCATACATTATTGGAGATATTGCATGTTTAATAATATGATTTGCTTAGTAATTTTTAGTTATTTTTTATGCTCATTTCCTGTTTTATGTGTTCATCCAATATCTCTTATAAACATAGATTTGATTTCTGAAAAATCCAAGTTGCTCCTATTATTTTGGCCAAAAGACTATTCTGAGTTGAAGGCATAATTTTCTGAGACAGTTTCTAGATAGAATCCATGGACAGCTGGACTTCTATTCTATATTAGACAGGGTTCTCTAGAGAACTGAATCAGTAGGATGAAGATACCTGTGTATTATATAATATGGACATAGACGTAGATATAGGCATAGTTATAGATCTATAGCTACAGTTACTAAAGGAGATTTATTATTATGAGGAATTAGCTAATGTGATATGGAATCTGAGAAGTTCTATGAGAAGCTGAAGACCCAAGAATGCCAGTAGTGTAATTCAGTCTGAGTCTGAAGGTTGGGTAGCTGATGATATGAATGCCAGTCCAATGGCCAGAAAAGATAAGAGGCCCCAGCTCAATCAGTGAGAGATGTGGAGGAAAGGGGCAGATTCTTCCTTCCTGTCCTTTTGTTCTATTCAAGCTCTCAAGGGATTAGAATATGCCCACTTAAACATTGGAGAAGATAATCTGCTTCGCTGAATCCACCAGTTCAATGCTAATCTCGTTCAGAAACAGACACTACCCCCAATAATATTTCCCATGGGGACCCCATGGCCAATCAAAATGACACACAGAATTGACTACCACATTCCCTGTTTTCATCTAACTGTTTCAACTGTATCATTTTCACTGTCCAATTTATTGTTTCCTTTAAAGAGAAGACTTTTCAAACCCTACCACTTTCAACCTGCCAAATACCTCATAAAATAGAGACAGTTTATGCAATGCACCCAGAAGGTAGAGAACAAAATGGCAGGTTGGAAACTATGAACTGATTCAGGATCAGGGACTTCTCATTAAGAGTACTGCGGTGTTGTGCTTAGTTTCAGTCGTGTCTGACTCTTTGTGACCCCATGGACTGTAGCCCACCAGCCTCCTCTGTCCATGGGGATTCTCCAGGCAAGAATACTGGAGTGGGTTGCCATGCTCTCCTCCAGGGAATCTTCTTCATGCAAGGATCAAACCCAGGGATTGAACCCAGGTCTCTCACATTACAGTTTAGATTCTTTACCATCTAAGCCACCAGAGAAGCCCAAGAGTACTGTTACTGAAGACTAACTGGTCAGCAGCAAAGATAAAAACTGAGCCCTCAGTATGATATTCCCCTTTGAGGGAACCAGCAGCACTGGATAGTGAGTCAGTTCATCTCAATGTTTCTGCTCTAGGCAGCAAAAACAATTCATTTTTACTGAAATTGCACTTACACCAGATGGCGGCATGCTTTTCTTGCATGTAGTGCCTTGATAGCACCATAATCCTAGGGCTTAACCCTGTTTTATTTACTGACATGAAATATGCATAATGTTGTCTCAAAGAAATACATTTCACAGTGAAAGATGTGTGACGGAGAATCCATACCCATGACATTCACCACTATACACTGTGTCGTATAAAAACAGACAACCTGATGGAAATTTGAAATTGCTTATAGATGGTGTCATCTTGGTTTGCTATACTTCCTTCCAGTTGGTATATGGCATATTTATTAAACTAAAGATCATATACTGCTATGTCCCCAGAAGCTAGAATATATAGGTCTAGAAAACAAAAAGTTAGAATTGACCACTTCCACCACTATTTCCACTAAACTATCCTGTAGAATTTGTTCTTCCTATATCATTACTTTAGGAATGTTTTATTATTGGTTTTACATCCCAGAAGCAGAATGCTTCTGCTAGTGAGTAAATAAGGGTTACTGAACTTCATATCACTGTGACCAGGGTATTTTGGGCTTTTTATGCCAGTGGATTATAGTCACAGAAATGAGGTAACATAATCAAAGATGTGTTGATAATTGATCGTGTTAAGAATTTAGGATTGTTGCTATATAATGTCATCAAGGAGCAATAGGTCTAAAATTCACAGAGATGTCTTTTGATGCTTCCGTTCCTGGTGATAACAACTGAATAGGACAGTGAAGCAATTACATCTTGACGGGGAGAAGAATAAGGGCTCAGATCACTGTGTAGTTGAGGTCTGTATTACAGCCCTAGATGTAGTGTTGGCCCAGCTAATATGTTTGCCAACAGTAAGAAAAACTTGGAGGCAAAGGATATAGACAATTAATTATCATTTTTGGAAAACCTAAAAGAGTAGTCACTGCAGCCTGTATCACTAACCTCTATATTTCTCTTTTTTGCTGTTGGTTTTTTATTAGGACATAGATATTCAGTCCATATATATTACTCATTTAAAAATTTTAAAATACAACAGGCCAGCACCACATTAAAGAGTGAGTACCAAAATTGACTTGAAGGGAGAGGAGTGCTCTGTGGAGGAAAGATTCAAGACCTACAGAGCAATCAAACTTCCTGTTTATTTCTGGAAGTCAAACATCATGGCTTTCTGATGCAGGAAGTCTGTTTCATATGTCATTTATGAAATGAATTTCTATCAGCGCTATTTTTGGTGATTTTTTTTTCTGATACAGTGTTGCTTGTTCTTTTGTGAGTTCTCACTAATAAGAGATTTATGAACATAAAAGACAAACTTCACAGCAAACCATCTGCAGTATACCTGTTATATCCAGTTTTTACTTGCACATTTACACACTTTCTTCAGTTCTGATCTAGAACAGTGTCCAGGACTCAACAATAAAAAGCTGTTTCTGCTCTCTGGGTATACCTACTATTTTCAGTTCATGAAGGTGGACAGGAGTGACCCTAAATAATGAGTTTAGTTCCTTCTGTTAGTCAATCTAATGACCTCCCTGTAGAAAATAAAGTTATCTAATGCTAAAAATCTAAATAAGCAAAGGAATTTTTTTTATTTTTCCCTATTTTAGTATCTCATTCAGTAGTAGAAATTCAGGGCATTATTGCTAATTACCAGAATTGATAACCTCTCACATAAAGATTTCATGAGATTTTTAAGGCATGAGATTACATGTGTGAGAAAGTGTTAATGAAAGCTGTCAGGAATTATATATAATATCTGAGAAATAATGATAAATACATTTATTAGTTCAGAAAATCAGTTTATAAAACTTATTGGCAAGTGTTTTGACAAATAGTANTTCATGAGATTTTTAAGGCATGAGATTACATGTGTGAGAAAGTGTTAATGAAAGCTGTCAGGAATTATATATAATATCTGAGAAATAATGATAAATACATTTATTAGTTCAGAAAATCAGTTTATAAAACTTATTGGCAAGTGTTTTGACAAATAGTAGAAATTATGCATAGCGAATTAATAGCATTTCCAAATTCAGTCAGAATACAATACCTCTCTTTAATGTCTTAGTAATATACTCCAAAATTTTGAGACCAATGTATAGGATAAGGAAACTATATTTATTTTGAATAAGTGGGACAGTTTTGCATTAATGTCAGAAATGTATGCAAATAGCTGCAAAACAATATAAGGAAGATTTTCTATTAACCTACTGAACTGAAATCATCAATTTGAAATTTGCTAATCATGGAGTAGCCATAAGCTTCTAATAAAAAATAAGGAAAAAAAGAATCATCAGAAGCAAGAGTGAAATCATTATCTAACTGGAAATTTATGTAACTGTTCAGGAAGACTGCATACTAACCATTCTCTTCCCAAGTTTTATGCTTCTGTCTTAACAAGAGAATTTATCCTTGCATTAATGGTTAATCCCTTCACAGCTCATCTGAATCACCGCCACCCTTGCCTTCTCAGAAATCTTTTACTATCAAATATTACCTTTTTCTCCTATATATTCTTATTCCTTCTCTCTACTACACCCATTAAAAGAGTATGTAAATTTTTCCTCAAAAAGACACCTCTTTAAATCTACTTTCTTATTATCTCTTTTGCATCACAGCCATTCTCCTAGGTTTTCTCTTAACTGCCATTCACTGTTCTAGTCACCCCAACAGAAAGTCTGATCCCATGACTTAAATGGTACAGCTGTAACTAATTATCAGCAAATATGTATTGAATGCTTTCATTCAGGCAGACACTATGATAGAGTTGGAAAATGCAGCTGTGAACAGGACAACTAGTATGGGACAGAGAAAAAGTAGACAAATACTGATATTTACAAATAGTGATAAATTTTAAAGAAAAGTGATTTGGTGTAGAATGGAGTTACTTATTTAAGTAGCAAGAGAAGTTTTTGTTTGTTATTGTTAATAGATGACAACCTGAGATGTAAATTCAGTCATATCTGAGGAAAAAAATTCCTAGAAAATACACAAGGATGACAAAAACTGTAAGGTGAAAAAGAGTTTGTTGTGTTCTTGACACAATTTTTAAAAGGCTGATAGGAGCAGAGTGTAGTGAGTAAGGAGGACACTGAAAAAGAAGAGATTGCGACTAGTCAGGCTCCAGATCAGGAATGCTTTATAATGCTTGTTAGGAAGTGAGGGTTTTATTTAAGTGTAAAGAAAAGTCACTGAAAATGTTTTTTTTAATATAAATTTATTTATTTTAATTGGAGGCTAATTACTTTACAATATTGTATTGGTTTTNTAGTCAGGCTCCAGATCAGGAATGCTTTATAATGCTTGTTAGGAAGTGAGGGTTTTATTTAAGTGTAAAGAAAAGTCACTGAAAATGTTTTTTTTAATATAAATTTATTTATTTTAATTGGAGGCTAATTACTTTACAATATTGTATTGGTTTTGCCACACATTGACATGAATCCGCCACAGGTGTACATGTGTTCTCCATCCCATCCCTCTGGGTCAGAAAGGTGAAAATGTTTTAAGTAGAAAAGAGATAGCATGTGATTTTGTTTTTTATGATGTTGAATGGAATGAAAGGGTGCAGAGGGCAAGGGCAGGAACAGGGAAAGACAGTTAGAGTGGCCTAAGTGATAATGAGAGCTTAAACTAGGACAGTGGTCAGCTGAGTCAGAGACAGGGAGAGATGCATATACCTTTTAGAGATTGAAGAGCCAGAATTTCTTAAAGAACAAGGACTCAAGAACCTAAAGCCTGTTCTTCGGTGTGAAGTCAGAAAGAGAAAAACAAATATTGTAATTTTAAGTGATATATGTGGAATCTAGAAAATGGTGTTTATGGACCTATTTGCAGGG
Source organism: Neotragus pygmaeus (assembly GCA_006410875.1). NCBI lineage: Eukaryota > Metazoa > Chordata > Mammalia > Artiodactyla > Bovidae > Neotragus > Neotragus pygmaeus. Next base: position 16,921 of record SJYV01032337.1, on the reverse strand, counting down.
AGGGAATGGAGACACAAACACAGAGAACAGACTTGTGAACACTGGGAGAAGGAGAGGATGGGGTAGATAACTGGTGAGCCCAGGGAGCTGGTAACACAGGGAGCCCAGCCTGGCACTCTGGGATGAAGGGTGGGATGGGGGATGGGAGGGAGGCTCAAGAAGGAGAGCATATATGTGTAATTATGGCTGAATCACATTGTGGTACAGCAGAAACCACACAACATTGTAAATCAATTCTCCTCCAATTACAAAAAAATTAAAAGAAGTAGAGAAAGATAGGGTCAATGAATGAGTACACCCTGATTTCTGGATTTAATAAGTGAGTGGATGATGGTCAATGAATGGTGACAATTCAAGTGACATGTCTCAGGGCTGGCAAGGAAAGAAGTCAAGAATCCTGACAAATGACCTCAAACAAACACAAGCCAATGAATATTTGTAGAGTTTCCCTTTTCACCTGATCTCACAGACCTTTGACCCAGTTAATGACTCCTGCTTTCAAACACATTCCTCTTTCAGATTCTTAAGAAAAAACATAGGGTTTTTTTTCTTTGTCTTTTCTTCTAAACTGTCAGGCTTTAGGTTATTGGTTTTATCTGACAATCCTCTTTGTTTCTAAGAGCTCTACATTTTGGGGTTTCACAAGCTTCTGTCCCAGGATTTTTTTTTTTTCTTTCTTATACTCTGCATAGATTTTGTAGCTTCTATCTCTCTTACAGTTCACTTGCTGATAGATCCCAAATTTATATCCCTCAGATGTCCGTTTTAAATTACAGACCCCTATGTCTAGCTGTTTTCTCATTACACCTATTCTGATATCTGAGAGCCTTCAACATCAGTGCATTCAAGACAGACCTAACAACCTGTCCTTCACCTAGAATAAATCCTAATACTTCTAGCTGTTTATATCAGAAACTTAGAACTTTTTTCTCTGTTTTCCAGGTCATCCTTCCAATATTAACAAAATAACTTAAAAAACATTCTTTGCTAAACTCTATCATTAATGGTGACTTAAGCTAAGAGTTGGACATGACTGAGCGGCTTCACTTTCACTTTTCACTTTCATGCTTTGGAGAAGGAAATGGCAACCCACTCCAGTGTTCTTGCCTGGAGAATCCCAGGGATGGGGGAGCCTGGTGGGCTGCCATCTCTGGAATTGCACAGAGTCGGACATGACTGAAGCGACTTAGCAGCAGCAGCAGCAGCAAGTGACAAATAAAACATTGAACCTGTGCTTGTGGACCTTACCAACTAGTGAAGGACAGTATGTTAAAAATAAATAAGTGCATTTATACATTTTTACGTAAAGGTATAGGCTGTGCCTTTTGAAATATTGTAAGATGACCTAAGTTAGACTGGAAAGATTCAGCCTAGATTTCTCTGAGGAAGTGCTATGTTAGCTCTATTTCTTATTTTTTTTTTATTTTAAATCAGTACATATCTTTCCACATTTATCAGGTAAGTCCATCTTCTATTGCATTTTTCTACTGCACTTTAATGTTATTTCTGCATCTCTTCTTCTCTCCCTACATTCCAGCTTGTACTCAGGAAATAATCTTATAAAGACAATAAGAATCCCCACAAATAGAAAATTTTATTTCCTGATAACTTAAAACATAGTAAAGAATTTTCTTTAATCTCATTTTGAAAATAAAGGTTTTTCATACCTTCATTTCAAAAATGTTACTCCAACTAATTACATTATTTCACTCATCATATGTAATCTCTCTTGGCACACGTCTGTTCCACTCTGCTCCCTCTGCATCTGGATAACTAACTCAGCCTTTGAGTCTGATATTTCCTTAAGTATGTTCCCTGATCTCACAAGCTATATGCTATTCCTGCCCAAACTATATGTGCTCAGGCCACTGGGCTTTATCTTTTTGCTGTAAGCACAATTGTGATTCAGTAATTATTTATGTAATTATTGGCTTAGTGTCTATCTTAACTGATATATTACAAACTCATAGGGTAGGAAATGTAATGGTTTATCATTATTTGTATCTTCTGTGTTTAGAATACTGATCAGCTACCCAACAGGACTCAATAAATGATTACAAAATGAATGACTGTTTCACATTTAGAGTCAGCTACAGCTGCATCAGATTCGGTGCAGTGATTAAATAGGTACAAATTGATCACAGTTCATTAAATATATTTAATCGAAGTGACCAACTAAAATAAATACATGGATAATAATTTGATATAATTTATTACCAAAAGATCCCTAATGTGAGACAAAATATAAACTGATTATTCTTTAAATTAGTCAAATTAAGTTTTATAAAAATTGCTTACTGATACTTCCAATCAGTATTTGGTAGTGTGTTATTTTCACATTAATATTAAAATATTTATTTTAATGTTTGCACCAACTCTGTTAAGATGAAAGTTGTCCCACAGTCAGAAAAAGTGGACTGATAAAATCCAGTAACTATTACTTTTAGGTATTGCAAAACACTAGTGTTTTCAATTTACATAAGGCTTCATTCATTTATGAGATATTGACTTGAATATATTATAGATTTATTCAATAGCTTTGTAACTTATCTCCTATAATGCATAGTAACATTATGAAGGCTAGGTATGTGTTATTCTTCATAATTTGAAAGAAATTCTGGAAGTTCTCATGGATACAAAAAGTTGAGATGTTAATGAAATAATAAAGAACTTTCTTTGTGCAAATTATAGGAGCTCAAAAATTCTGTCATGATTTAGTCTGACTTCTTATAATGTTTCATAATAGAAAATATAAAATTTTGGATACAAGTTCGAGTCATTTGATATAGTGATTACTAGCACTATTCCAAGGATTAATTCTAGGCAGGTTATCTGAAAATAGCTTGAGGAACTTTTAAGATATATATATATTAATATGCCCCACTCCTAGAGATTCTAATTAACAAGATGAAAGGAGAGCCTTTTTTTTTTTTTAATTTTATCATAAAGCTCCCAAAGCAATTCTCAAAAGCACTCAGCTCATCCAAGTTTGAGAATCAATACTACAATTCAGAGATCACAGACTGGCTGCAAGTGGGCGGAGTCCAACTCACAGAAATGAGCTCTTTGACCCATGGAGTGTTTTCAGATATTTTGAATCATCATAAAATACGCACATTTACAGCTTCTCTTGAAAAAGGAAAAGTCTGACAAAGAAAATCTGCATTATTGAGTAACAGCAGTGTGCTATATTTTTTAACTGCTCCCTTTATATAAAATATTTATTTCTTCATTTGTTTATTTAAACTAATATATATTTATGGCCAATTTGGGCAATATTTTCTACTTGCTCAGAAAATTAAAATAAACAAAATAGACAAACTGCACAGTTATTAGAATTCAAACTCCTAAGGGAAAAACAGAAAATTTACATGTGCTCTTTGCTTCAAGATTGTCCCTATCAGTCACTGTTCTCCAAGACACTACAACAGTGTCTTCTTGCCCATTTATCACAAATGCACATCTATATATTTTTGAATAAAGACAATTTTTGCTCTTCCCTTTTTACTTTTATATTAGTTAGAATAGGGCCAATTTCTATGAAGAAGAACAAAATATTCAGTGACCTAACCCAAAATAATTTGACTTTTTAAATTTTATGTTATAGTTCAGTGAGTATGTTCTTCTAAGTGGTGATTTAAGAAATTATTTTCCTTTCATCTTGTGACTTTTAGATCCTCTGAGACATCAAGATCATCTGTGATCACTTAGTGGAAGGGAAAAGAAAGGGTGTGTGTAGTACATGCATTTCATAATTCTGTGTCTATGTAATTCCATGACCTAGAAGTGACACACACCATTTCTCCTGACACTCCTTTGCTGCAACAAGCCCCATGTGCCACCCAGATGCAAGGGGATGGCTGAGAAATGAAGTCCCTGCATGCATCTCCTTCAATTCTAGTGTGAAAGAAGGAATAAGAGTATTTGTTGGATAAGATTGTATTTGCCAAACTCTCAGAATTTATAAAATGGCAGATGTACCTAGAAGCCTGTATAATTCAAGAAAACAAAAGTGAACTTTATTTTTTAGTTTATTAAACATGCAAATAAAGAGAAGCTAGTTAGATAGCCCTGCATAGTCAATGCCATAGCCCTGCATAGTCAATGTCAACACAATGTCATCTGTGTTACAATCTTAGTATCCATATGAAATTGAGTTTGACTTCTGCTTTAGCCCAGACCTTGATTTTAGGAAGACAGAAATTATCACAGAAGAGAATAAGATTTTCATAAGGCCATGGAATGAATTAACAGCAGAACCAGAAAAAGACATGAAATGTTTACTAACTTCAAGTTGAGCCCTATATCTATTACACTTATATTCCTCTCTACCATCATATAGCTGTATAAAATATGTAGAAGTCTATGTGCAAGTCTACACATATATTCTCTTTCTCTTTATGCATTAAAGATTTTTAATTTTATCGTCATAGTATTTCTCTTGCCTCTGGTAAGAGCACTTACTTTGTGAAACTTTACCTCCTATTTTCCATGATTATTTTGGAACAATTGGTGTACCCTGCTATTTTGCCCACAAGACTGAGTATATGATACAATCATAGTACACATCCATTGCAAGGAACCTAGCCTATGAAAATGCAAATTACACACAATGGACCAATCAGGTATCTTCCTTGGGAACAGTGTGGAACAATGGGAGGGCTGCCCATTCCTTTACCCTTCCCTTCTTTTTGATGAAGGGAAGAGATGGGGGTACCAGACCACTTTACCTGCTTCCTGAGAAATCTGTACGCAAGTAAAGAAGCAACAGTTAGAACCGGACACGGAATAGACCAGTTCTAAATTGGGAAAGGAGTACATCAAGGCTGTATATAGTAACCCTGCTGATTTAACTTCTATGAGGAGTACATCATGAGAAATGCTGGGTTGGATGAACGACAAGCTGGAATCAAGATTGCCAGGAGAAATATCAATAACCTCAGATATGCAAATGACAACACCTTTATGGCAGAAAGTGAAGAGGAATTAAAGAGCCTCTTGATGAAAGTGAAAGAGGAGAGTGAAAAAGCTGGCTTAAAACTCAACATTCAAAAAATGAAGATCATGGCATCTGGTCCCATCACTTGATGGCAAATAGATGGGAATACAGTGGAAATAGTGACAGACTTGATTTTCTTCAGCTTCAAAATCACTTCAGATGGTGACTGCAGCCATAAAATTAAAAGATGCTTGCTCCTTGGAAGAAAACCTATGACAAAGCTAGACAGCATATTAAAAAGAGATTACTTTACCAACAATGGTTTATCTAGTCAAAGCTATATTTTTTGCCCGTAGTTGTATGGATGTGAGATCTATATCATAAAGAAAGCTGAGTGCCAAAGAATTTATGCTTTTGAATTGTGGTATTGGAGAAGACTCTTGAGAGTCCTTTGNCTTTACCAACAATGGTTTATCTAGTCAAAGCTATATTTTTTGCCCGTAGTTGTATGGATGTGAGATCTATATCATAAAGAAAGCTGAGTGCCAAAGAATTTATGCTTTTGAATTGTGGTATTGGAGAAGACTCTTGAGAGTCCTTTGGACTGCAAGGAGGTCAAACCAGTTAATCATAAAGAAATCAGTCAAATGTATGGCAAAACCAATACAGTATTGTAAAGTAAAATAAAATTAAAATTAAAAAAAAAAAAAGAAAAGAAATCAGTCCTGAGTATTCATTGGAAAGACTGATGCTGAAGCTAAAGCTCCAAATCTTTGGCCACCTGATGTGAAGAAATGACTTACTGGAAGAGACCCTGATGCTGAGAAAGACTGAAAGCAGGAGAAGTGGATGACAGAGGATGAGATAGGCATTACCAACTCAATGGACATGAGTCGGAGCAAGCTCTGGGAGTTCGTTCCAACCAGTCCATTCTAAAGGAGATCAGCCCTGGGTGTTCTTTGAAAGGAATGATGCTAAAGCTGAAACTCCAGTACTTTGGCCACCTCATGTGAAGAGTTGACTCTTTGGAAAAGACTCTGGTGCTGGGAGGGATTGGGGGAAAGAGGAGAAGGGGATGACAGAGGATGAAATGGCTGGATGGTATCACCAACTCAATGGACGTGAGTTTGAGTGAACTCCTGGAGTTGGTGATGGACAGGGAGGCCTGGCGTGCTGCAATTCATGGGGTCGCAAGGAGTTGGACACAACTGAGTGACTGAACTGAACTGAACTGGGAGTTGGTGAAGGACAGGGAAGTCTGGCGTGTTGCAGCCCATGGGTTCACAAAGAGGTGCACATGAATGAGCAACTGAACTGAAAGATCATTCCTTTATTTTCTATAATATTTAGGAGTGAAAGAAATCTCTCCTTTCCAAGTAAGTCAAGACTGATAACCGTTTGTCTGAAATGTGCTCATCCTCTAAAATCATAAAGCTATGGCATTAGGAAAATGGCCTAAAATAAATAAAATGGACCAGAGAGGGGTCATATGGATGGGAGTAGTGGTGTGAGCATATTTACATTTCTGTGGTTCATGTGACAACTTTGTAGGAGTTTCCTAAAAGTTGAATAGTCACTGCTAAAGATGATTGGGATGTCAGCTGTCTTCCTATAGCTCCTCACAATTCAGTTCAAGAAAGCAGTTTTCTGGAGAAAGGGACTCCAGAAGAAGAGACTATGTGATAGATGACAGGAGAATGGGGGAAAAAACAAGCTAAGCCTGGTACAAATCCTCCAAATTTTAGGACTGGCTGGAGACAGCAGTCCAAAGGACTGTTAATAACAAACACATCTTGACAAACGAGTCAGGGTTCACGTGCTTGCCACATAGAGGCAGTATGGGTTAGATAGAAAAACAGCAAACACCAACAGAAATAAAAAGGCAATAAGACCAAGCGTATGATGTTGGTCATAGAGGATAATAAGATAAGACAGCAAAGAGCAGATAATTAATCACAATGGGTAGCGGTAGGTAAAAAAAAAAAAAAAAANCAACAGAAATAAAAAGGCAATAAGACCAAGCGTATGATGTTGGTCATAGAGGATAATAAGATAAGACAGCAAAGAGCAGATAATTAATCACAATGGGTAGCGGTAGGTAAAAAAAAAAAAAAAAAAGGGAGTATTTCCCCCCTCCCTCTTCTCTCCCTCAATACTGATGGCCAGTACTTCCTTCAGGATGCTGAAGCTGAAAATTTAACCATACCACGTGCTGTGCTGTGATTAGGAGGTCAATCAAGTCTGATTCTTTGTGACATCATGGGCTGCAGCCCCCCACACCAAGCCCCTCAGTACATGAAAAGTACTTTGAAAAATGATTGTCATCAATACTCTAAAATCGTTAAGAAGCTAAATTAGTGCCAACCTTGCCTGAATTCTCCAGGCAAGAATACTTGAGTGGGTTGCCATGCTCTCCTCTTGGGTATCTTTCCAACTCAGGGATTGAACCCAGGTCTCCCGAACTGCAGGTGGATTCTTTATCATCTGAGCCAGTAGGGAAGCCCAAGAATACTGGAATGGGTAGCCTATCCATTCTCTGGGGGATCTTTCCGACCCAGGAATCAACCCAGGGTCTCCTGCATTGCAGGTGGATTCTTTACCAGCTGAGCTACAAGGAAAGCCTAAAAATTTAACCATAGGAGCACTAATATTAAGTTTTTGGTTTTGTGTTTCCCATTTCAAAATCCATGAGACAAGGTTTTACTCAGTAATAAGACTATTTTTGTAGATGGAGATTTGGTGTCAGACTGACCTCTCCACCTTTTCCCTTTTGTTTATAGAGCAAGTTTGTTTTTCCTCTGATGGTACATCTTTACCCTTCATGGTACTAACTGCATTGTAGCAATAATATATTGATGTATTTTAAAGAAAATAAACACCTCAATATTTTACTCCCCAGCACCTTCTGCTGATTTGACCAGCTCTTCTGAGAGTTTGTGGAGTTTTAGTGATTTGCCTCACTTTCTAGAATGATGAGCTCTTGGGCAAGGGAGTAGCAATGCATTACCTGAGGAAGGATGCTGCATTGAGTGGAAGACTATGAATGCTGTTCCTGATGTCTGGATAATGATCTTTAGCCTGGTCTGTTCTTCTGGTCTTTTACATCACTGATGGTGACTTTCTCTAAGGGGATATATTGTTTTGCTTTTGTTTTTCCACCTTTAGTTCTGTTTCTTTTTAGGGCCATGAATACATGAGTGGGATCCGTACACACATAAGACCTAATTATAGAAAAAGAGTCAGACGCTAGCTAGTTCTTGACTAAATTTCTCTCTCTCTCTCTCTCTCTCTCTCTCTCTCTCTGTCTCTCTCAGCCAAATAAGGTTCTATTTTCCACCATCATTGTATATAGATATGATTTTGTGACTAGGTTTTGTTTTTTTTTTTTTTTTGAGAATAGAATATGGGTGAAAATCACATATGCTATTTAGAAGTTTGGACTTTCAGAAGCTTCCCTCACAATTTTTTTTTAAATTCTTTATCTGCTGACCAGATTGGGCAGCCAGCAGAGAATTCGAAGGACCTAGAAGACAGCACAGCCACAAGGTAGAAGCCTAAGTTGCTGGGTCACTTTTGGGAGGTTGCCTAACACAAATATCCACACTGACTGAGAAACAAATCATATGTAAGCCACTGAGAATGTGTTTGTTTAAGCAGTTCTCTACCCTAATCAGAAAAGATTTCTATTTTTCCTTCCAATACTCCTGGGCCCATAAAAATGAAAAGATCTTCTAAGCATTTGATTTTAATGCTTGAAAAAGTAGTGAAAGTCGCTCAGTCTTGTCTCTCTGTAACCCATGGACTGTAGCCCACCAGGCACCTCTCTCCATGGAATTTCTCAGGCAAGAATACTGGAATGGGTTGCCATTCCCTCCTCCACAACATCTTCTTGACCCAGGGACAGAACTCAGGTCTTCTGCACTGCAGGCAGATTCTTTACTGTCTGAGCCACCAGGGAAGATGGCCTTTAATGCCTAGGCACAGTCAGTGACACTTAAGAACTGCTTCCAAACTTGTTATGATCCACAGGAGATTGGGCTTCCCTGGTAGCTCAGCTGGTAAAGAATCTGCCTGCAATGCAGGAGACCTGGGTGCAATCCTTGGGTTGGAAAGATCCCCTGGAGAAGGGAATGGCTACCCACTCTAGTATTCTGGCCTGGAGAATTTCATGGACTGTATAGTCCGTGGGGTCATAAAGAGTTGGACACAACTGAGCAACTTTGCAGAGAAGGCAACAGCACCCCACTCCAGTACTCTTGCCTGGAAAATCCCTTGGACGGAGGAGCCTGGTAGGCTGCAGTCCATGNAGGCCAAAAGTTCTAATGAGATGGATGAAACTGGAGCCTATTATACAGAGTGAAGTAAGCCAGAAAGAAAAACACAAATACAGTATAATGACACATATATATGAAATTTAGAAAGATGGTAATGATGACCCTATATGTGAGACAACAAAAGAGACACAGACATATAGAAATTTATTTATTTTAATTGGAGGTTAATTACTTTACAATATTGTATTGGTTTTGCCATATTAGTTATTTATTTTATATAGAGTAGTATGTATATGTCAATCCTAATCTTCCAATTTATCCATCCTGCCCCTTATCCTCCATTAACCATGAGTTTATTTTCTACATCTATAATTCTACTTCTGTTTTATTCAGTTCAGTTCAGTTGCTCAGTCATGTCTGACTTTTTGCGACGCCATGAATCGCAGCACGCCAGGCCTCCCTGTTCATTACCATCTCTCGCAGTTCACTCAGACTCGCGTCCTTCGAGTCCGTGATGCCATCCAGCCATCTCATCCTCAGTCGTCCCCTTCTCCTCCTGCCCCCAATCCCTCCCAGCTTCAGAGTGTTTTCCAATGAGTTAACTCTTCGCATGACGTGGCCAAAGTATTGGAATTTCAGCTTTAGCATCATTCCTTCCAAAGAAATTCCAAGGTTGATCTTCAGAATGGACTGGTTGGATCTCCTTGCAGCCCAAGGGACTCTCAAGAGTCTTCTCCAACATCACAGTTCAAAAGCATCAATTCTTCAGCGCTCAGCCTTCTTCACAGTTCAACTCTCATAGCCATACATGATCACAGGAAAAACCATAGCCTTGACTAGACGGACCTTAGTCGGCAAAGTAATGTGTCTTACATTTTTTGATTGAGTTGTGTTTTTGTTGTTGAAGTATATGAGCTGTTTGTATATTTTGGAAATTAAGCCCTTGTCAGTGTATCTTTTGCAAATATTTTCTCCCATTTTGTAGGTTATCTTTTTTTTATGGACTGCTTTGCTATGAAAAAGCAATACACTGCTTTGCTATGTAAATTTTTTTTTATTCTTAAGTTTTTTATTTTTATTTTTTTTTAATTTATTTATTTTTAAATTTAACTTTACAATACTCTATTGGGTTTGCCATACATCGATTTGATTGGGTTCCATTTGTTTTTGTTTTTACTTATATTGCCTTGGGAGGCTGACCAAAGAAAACATTGGTACAATTTATGTCAGAAAATATTTTGTCTGTGATCTCTTCTAGAAGTTTTATGGAAGTCTTTAAGCCATTTTGAATTTATTTTATGTACTGTGAGATGGTGTGTTCTAACCTCATTGATTTACATGCAGCTGCCCAATGTTCCCAAAACCACTTGCTGAAGAAACTTTTTCCCATTGGATATTTTTGCCCCCTTTTTCAAAGATTAATTGACCATAGATTTATTATGGGTTTTGATTATTGAAGTTTGTAGTACTATCTGAAATCTGGGTATTATGTCTCCTGCTTTGTTCTTTTTCTTCACAATTGTTAAGGCAATTCTGAGTCTTTCATGGTTTCATATAAATTCTAGAATTATTTGCTCTAGTTCAGCAAAAACATCATGGTGATGTATGGCAAAACCAATACAATATTGTAAAGTAATAATAATAAATAAATGATAAATGTTTTTTAAAAAAGAATGCAAATGGAAAAATAAGTAAACCTGAACAAGGAAGTAAAAAACTTATATGCCGAGAACTGATAAAACATTAATAAAGAATATAGAATGTGATACACAGAAAAGGAAAGTTATCCCCTAATCTTGGATTGGAAGAATTAATATTGTTAAATGGACACACTACCCAAAGCAACCTACAGATTTAATGGAATCCCTTCAAATTACCCATGACTGTTTTTTTTTTTTTTTCCATTTGTCTTCTGTGTATGCTGCTGCTGCTGCTAAGTCACTTCAGTCGTATCCGACTCTGTGTGACCCCATAGATGGCAGCCCACCAGGCTTCCCCATCCCTTGGATTCTCCAGGCAAGAACACTGGAGTGGGTAAGTGGTAGTTTAGGTTATTTGAGATTTTTCTTTTTTGAGAATGGCCTGTATTGCTATGAACTTCCCACTAAGAATGACTTTTGCCTCATCTCTTAGATTTTGTTTGGTTATGTTTTCATTGTCATTTGTCTCAGTGTATTTTTTTATTTCCTCTGTGATTTCCCTGTTGATCAAATGTTTTTAGTAGATTGTTTAGTCTCCATGTAACTTTTTTCGTGAGTTTTCATTTATTTTTCTGAGGTTGATTTCTATTAAAGTTTCATGTCGTTGTGCTCAGAGAAGATATTTGAGATAATTTTTGTGCTCTTCTATTTGTTGAGGCTTGTTTTCCATCTCAGTATGTGGTGAATGCTAGAAAATGTTCCGTGTGCACTAGAAAAGAATATATATATATATATATACACACACACACACACTGAGAATATCAATTAAGTATAACTGCTCTTCTTTATCATTTAGGATATGTGTTGCTTTATTGATTCTCTGTCAAAATCACTTGTCTATTGATGAGAGCAGGGTGTTAAAGTCTCCTACTACTATTGTATTCCTGTCAATTCCTTTATGTCTGCTAGTATTTGTTTTACGTTTTGAGGGGCTCCAATATTAAGCACATATTTGCTGATGAGCATAAAATCTCTTTGTATTGATCCTTTCAATAGTATAGTGTCTTTATTTTCCATTTTGGCCTTTCTTTTAAAGTCTGTTTCATCTAATATGAGTTTTGCACCCTCTGCTTTCTTATCATTTCCATTTTCATGAAATATCTTTTTCCATTCATTCACTTTCAACGTATGCATGTCCTTTACCCTAAAGTGGATCTCTTGTAGGTAGCATCTTGTAGGCTACTATTTTCTTATCCAATCGGCCACTATATGTCTTTTGATTGGAGCATTTAGTCCATTGATATTTAAGGTAATTAATTGATAGGTACAGATTTAATTGCCATTTTAAACCTTCTTTTCCTACTAATTCTGTGTTTCTTATATGTTCCTTTTTCTTTTTGTGGTTTAATAATTTCCTTTTATTTTATGATGTGTTTCCTTCTTTTTGGGTTTTGTGAGTCTTTTGTGTGGTTTTGATTTGTGGTTACCCTATTTTTTGAGTACCATAACCCCTTCTTAAATCAACTTGCTTTAGACTGATAGTCATATAGGTTCAAACACATTCTAAAAAAGAAATAAAAATTTTAACCTTTTTTCTGGTAGTTATTTTCAAATATTATTTGAAGGACTGTTTGATAAAATTTAGAGACAATATATAGCCTAGAGTTAGAAGAATGATGTTTAGGACAAGTAAATACAGAATAAAAAACAATGGCATTTTTATGTATCAAAATTAAATTTCAGACATATAAATATTTTTGAAGAGTTGATTATATATAATATAAGGCAGAATTCTATGAATTTAAAATTCAGAATAATCAAGACTAGTCATACTTGAATTATTTGTATCACAATAGCTTTTAGCGTAGAAAGCCAAGCATTAATATCAGACTTTATATGAAATATTCAATATTAAGCATAAGAAATATCAATATATTTCTTTTACCTATATTTTTGTTATTTTTAATTCATGGCCTGATTTCTTCTATGTTCCTAAATCATTTAAATTTAATATTTAAAAAAGAACATATGACTATTTTTAATTTTTTTAATTGAAATATAGTCGATTTACAATGTTATATTTGTTTTAGGTATACAGCATTATACTTTGATGTGTCTACAGATTATACCCCATAAATTTTATTATAAAATAATGCTATAATTCTCTATGCTATACAATATATCTTTGTTGTATATTATACATATAGTAGTTTGTATTTCTTAATCCTAACCCCCTAATATTTCACTTTTCTTCTCCACTTTAGTAACCACTATTTTCCATATCTGTCTATTTCTGCTCTGCATAAATATTTTTATTTTTTTAGATTCCAATTACAAGTGATATCACATAGAATTTACCTCTCTGAATTATTTCACTAAACATAATATTCTCTACATCAATCCATGTTCATTTCATGTCTGAGTAATATTCAGGTGTGTGTGTGTGTGTGTGTGTGTGTGTGTGTGTGTGTATGTATATATATATATATATATATATATATACATATATATACCATATTTTTTATCCATTCAACTGTGTTGGCATTTGGATTGCTTCTGTATCTTGGCTATTACTACTGCTGTGAACACTGAGTTGCATGTATCATTTCAGATAGCTGTTTTCATTTTTTGTAGGTAACAAACCAAAAAGTGGAACTGATGGATTATGAGAGTTTTATATTTAAGTTTTTTGAGAAAACACTGTACTGTTTTCCCTATGTCTGCACCAATTTACATTCCTAGCAATAGTATATGAGCGTCCCCTTTTCTATACATCCTCTTCAGCATTTATTTATAGACTTTTTAATGGCAGCCATTCTGACCAGTGTAAGTTGATATCTCATTTCTGTTTTGTATTCCTCATAATTAGAGACATTGAACAACTTTCCATGGGTCTGTTAGCCATTTGTATGCCTTTTTGGAAAAATGTCTATTTAGATCTTCTATACATTTCTTGATTGGATTTTTTATATTGAGTATTATCAACTGTTTATATATTTCAGATATTAACCAATTTTGATCATATCATTTGTAAATATTCTTTCCAGCTTCATAACTCATATTTTGATATTGTTGGTTTCTTTTGCTATTCAGAAGCTTTTATTTAATTAGGTTCCATTTGTTTATTTTACTTTTATTTCTTATATCTTACAAAATTGATCCAAAAAGATATGATTTATGCCAGACTATTTCATCTATATTCACTTCTTTTTTTTAATGTATTTTTTATTTTTACTTTATTTTACTTTACAATACTCTATTGGCTTTGCCATTCTAGGAGTACTATGGGTCCACTCTTTACATGCTGGTGAACCTGGATAAAAATTTATCAATTTTATGTTTGTTTGTTTTTTAAGTGGAACTTGGTTTCATTAATCTTTTCTAGTTTTTTTTTAAATTTGTATTTAATTTTTTCCCTAATCTCTGTTATTTCCTTCCCGCTGCTGACTTTGGTCTTTATTTGTTTTATTTTGTCTAATTATTTTAGGTCATAGGTTAGGCCTGTACTGTTACTTCACTTTTAGAGCTGCTTTTGCTACAGCACATAGATTTTTAAGTGTTGAACTTAAATTTTCATTTATGTAGTTATTTTCTCACTTTCCCTTTGACCAGTTGGTTTTTCAGTAACATGTTGTTTAGTCCCTATGTGTGCGTTCTTTTCTCATTTGTCTTTCTATAGTTGATTTCTAGTTTCACACTACTGTTGTTAGAAAAAATGCTTAATACTTTTTTGAGCCTCTTAAGGTTGTTGTTGAGATTTATTCGGTGGACTGGCATGTGGTCTATCCTAGAATCTTTATGTGCACTTGAAGAGTATGTGTATTCTTCTGTTTTTGGATGTAATGTCCTTAGGTATCTATTGGATTGCCTAAAAGTTAGTTCAGGTTTTTCCACACCATGTTACAGAAAACCCAAACTTTTTGGCCATCCCAATGTTATCTCACTTAAGACCATTTGATGCCTTATTGATTTTCTCTATGGATGATCTGTCCACTGATCTCCATAGGATGTTAAAGTCTACAGCTATTATCATGTTATTGTCAATTTCTCCCTTTATGTCTCTTGGTATTTGCTTTATATATTTAGGTGTTCTTATATTAGAGGCACACATGTTAATGAACTTAATATTCTTTTCTCATGTTGGTTTCTTTATCATTGCATGGTGGCTGTCTTTCTTTTGTTAGCCTTTAAAAGCCTATTTTCTATGATATGAGTATAGGTATCCTTGCTTTCTTGTCATTTACATCTGCCACTCACTTTTAGACACTGTGTGTCTTCAGCCTGAATTCTCTTGTAGATAGCATATTAAAGGGTCTTGCCTTTTTTTTTTTTTAATCCAAACAGCCTTCCAATGTCTTTTCATTGCAGTATTACTTGACATCAAGTAATTATTTGTAGATGTGTTCTTATTGCCATTTTACTACCTGTTTTCTGGTTGTGTAGTCCTCTGTTCATATCTTTTTTTGCTTGTTTCCTTAAGGTTTGATAATTTTATTGAACACTATGCTTGTGTTCCTTCCTTTTACATTTCTGTGTACTTATCATAGGTTTTTGATATCCACTTATCATGGGGTTTGTATATGTTGACCCATAATTATATCTACTTGTTTTAAACTTAAGTTCAAACACATTCTAAAAGGTTTAGATTCTATATTCCCCATCCCACATTTTGTTTTTGACATTATAGTTTATATTTTCATGCTTATCCCTTCATACTTTATTGTATTTACATTTGCTTTTATACTTCTTTGTCTTGTCTTATATCTATGTACTGGCTTAAGTGTTGCTATTCCAAACTTAAAGTATATTTGCTTTTCTTAGTGAATTTTCCCTTTCCTATATATTATTACTTTTTTTTTTTCATTTAGAGAAGATGCTTCAACATTTCTTTTAGGATGAATTTAATATTGCTGAATTATTTTAGTTTTTTCTTCCCTTGAGAGGGTGTTTTGTTTTATTTTGTTTTGTTTTTTAATCTCTCTTCCTATTCCAAGTGATAATCTTGCTAGGTAGAGTATTTAGGTTGTAGGGTTTTTTCTTTCACCTTTTTGAATACACCATGTCATTCCCTCTGGACTGCAAAGTTCTGCAGAGAAACAAGTGATAGTCTTAAGGGGATTCCCATGTATAAAACTCTCTTTTTCTTGTTGCCTTGAGAATTCTGGTTGCCTTTTCCATTTTAATTATGATATGCCTTGGTGGGTGTCTATTTGAGATTCATCTTATTTGGGACCTTCTGTGCTTCCTGAACCTGAATATCTGTTTCCTTCTTCAGGTCAGGGAAATTTTCAACCATAACTTCTTCAAATACACCTTGGATCCCCTTCTCTGCTTCTCTGTCTGTAATGCAAGTGTTGGAACACTTAAATGTTGTTTCAGAGCTCTCTTATGTTGCTTTCATTTTTTTTTCTGTCTGTTCTGCTGATTGGTTGTATTATATTTTTCTGTCTTCCAGCTCCCTTATGCATTCATCTGTATTATTTAATCTGCTATTTATTCCTTCTAATGTGTTTATTGCAATGGCACCCCACTCTAGTACTCTTGCCTGGAAAATCCCATGGACGGAGGAGCCTGGTGGCTGCAGTTCTTGGAGTCACTGAGGGTCAGACATGACTGAGCGACTTCACTTTCACTTTTCACGTTCATGTGTTGGAGAAAGAAATGGCAACCCACTCCAGTGTTCTTGCCTGGAGAATCCCAGCGATGGGGGAGCCTGGTGGGCTGCCGTCTATGGGGTTGCACAGAGTCAGACACGACTGAAGCAGCTTAGCAGCAGCGTGTTTATTTCAGCTACTGGATTACTTATTTTCTATTGTCTTTTTTATATATTCTAGTTCTTTGTTAAAATGTTCATTGTTTAGTCAATTATTTTTCCTAATTCTGTTAACAGTTTTATTACCAATGATTTGAATTTTTTACCTGGGTAAAGTGTTTATGTCATTATTTTTGTTTTGTTCATTCAATTGAGAGTAGTTCCTCTTTCTTTTAATTTTAACTTTCTCTGCTTCTATGCATTTAGGTTGAACAATTACTTATGGTGGTCTTTATTGGGTGTTCTTTTTTTTTTT
>SJYV01032336.1:0-10590 GCA_006410875.1 Neotragus pygmaeus | reverse complement strand
TTTGCTTTTTCACATTTGTTTTTTGGGGGATTGTCTTGATCCCTGTCTCCTGTACAATGTCACAAATGTCCATCCATAGTTCATCAGGCACTCTATCAGATCTAGTCCCTTAAATCTATTTGTTACTTCCATTGTATAATCATAAGGGATTTGATTTAGGTCATACCTGAATGGGCTCGTGGTTTTCCCTACTTTCTTCAATTTAAGTCTGCATTTGGCAATAAGGAGTTTATGATCTGAGCCATAGTCGGCTCCCAGTATTGTTTTTGCTGACTGTATAGAGCTTCTCCTCCTTTGGCTGCAAAGAATATAGTCAATCTTATTTTGGTATTGGCCATCTGGTGATGTCCATGTGTAGAGTGTTCTCTTGTGTTGTTGGAAGAGGGTGTCTTCTGTGACCAGTGCGTTCTCTTGCCAAAACTCTGTTAGCCTTTGCCGTCTTCATTCTGTACTCTAAGGCCAAATTTGCCTGTTACTCCAGGTGTTTCTTGACTTCCTACTTTTGTATTTCAGTCCCCTATATTGAAAATGGAGAGATTATCAAAGTTGCCATTTGGGGATTATATTCAGGAGGTTTCCAATAGAATTCAGCCAAGAATTCAGGACTTTNGTGGGATCAAGAGTTGGAAGGGGAGAGAGCGGAAGCTAGGATAAAATACTGCCTTATTACCAAGGACTCTGCAATGCAGGTCAACTGAGGGGCGCGGGAGCCTTTTTAACAAACCAAATACTTTTTCCAGACCCTCAGTTCCAATGTTTCCTCATACTCTCGCTACTGAGATGCTCAGCTCTCTCAACTCAGGAAATGTTACACCAAGTCATGGGACCTGGTCCCCTCGTCCCCAAATCTAAATCCTAGAGGGTTAAATGAGGATGGAAATTTTCCTAACTTTCAAAAACCTTTCCACAAAATCTGCCAGGCCTTTGCTTGGGTTCTTGAGTTAAAAGCATCACCGAGTTTGCTCTGGTGTTGGGGTATTGCCAGAGTTAGTTCACTTAATTCGGAAGTGGGAGATCAGATTGGAAGAGGTGAGTGGAGAGGGTGGAAACAGACAATTTACACATATTTTACAATGTTAACCACTCAAATTGAAAGCAACTTGCTGTTTATTAAGAGCTTGTGTTGGCAGCAGAGTTGGATGGAGTCTTAGATGCCTCCAACAACAGAAAGATAAGGCTGCATATTCCATAAAGCACTAGATTGAACCATATGAAGTTACCTTTTTCTTTTCCAGGTTGAAAACTGGCAATTCCATAGAGCTCAAGCTAATTAAAAAATCTAAGTGACACCTTACTTGGTAAGGTTGATAAATATCAGATATCATCTTTTTTTTTAATTTTATCTAGCTTAGTTTATTTTTTTTCTTTAAAATTTTTTTTAAATTTATTAAAATTTTTTTTTTTTTTACTTTATTTTACTTTACAATACTGTATTGGTTTTGCCGTATGTCAACATGAATCTGCCATGGGTGTACACATGTTCCCAAGCATCTTGAGCATGTACTTTATCTCCCTATGGAGCTATTCAACACTGAGGGGTCAACTTATCAATTAAAATAGGACAGAAAATAGAAGCCACTTAACACATTTTAAAACGGATCTTCAGGTAAGTCTTTTTTCCTGAAAGATTTCAAAAAATATGTGATTTTAAGGAGACATGTATGAAAATTCAGGACTCCTAAGCTTTCAGATGCCTAGGAATTTACACAGAAATAAACTTCTGTCTGCTCTTTGTTACTGTTGTTCTTTAGTCCCTAACTCCTGTCTGACTTTTTGAGACCCCATGGGTTGTAGCCCACCAGGCTCCTCTGTCCATGGATTTCCCAGGCAAGAATATTGGAGTGGGTTACCATTGCCTTCTCTGGGGGACCTTCCCAACCCAGGGGTTGAATCTGGGTGTCCTGCACTGCGGGCAGGCTCTTTACTGCTGAGCCAGTGGGGAAGAGCCGTATGCTCTCTCACTCAGTGCTTTTCCTGTTCGAGTGCTCCATCTGCGGCACTACATCACACTTAGTCTCCTCTCAGTCATGACAGTCTTCTCAGACTTTTCTTAGCTTGATGACCTTGACAATTTGAGAAGTGCTTGTCACTTGTTTTGTAGACTCTGCATACCATTTTGTGTATATACTTTATTTAGTGTAAGAAAACTTTCTTTAGGTCAATATCATTTTTTTCCCCAAAAGCAACATTTTTAGTCCCTTCATAATATTTCACTGATGACTATGACACAGGTGTATTTTTTCTAAAGAAAATAAAATGGCTTCTGTTCTTTAGACGTCCTAGAGGTTAACATGGAAATGATAGCATTCAATGGGGCAAAGTATATATTTAATCAGCATAATCTGATGGTGAACATTTTAACATGCCTGTTTTGACTTCTGTCTCAGGTTACTGTATAAGTGTGGGTACACAAATATACACAAAATAACACAGTCCTTGATAATATTCAAGGCACATTATCTTGAATCCAGACTCTAAATATCTAATAGTCTATCTTTGCAACTCTAGCACTCTATTTTCCTGAGATTAAGAAGTAAGGAATGAGTGAAGTTGTGATGGGCAGATATTTAGGGTCTAGATTAAAGATAATATTTCCCAGTTGTAGAGTCACTTGTTCACTTTCATATTAAAGGCTTGTGAACAACTATTTTAAACCATTCCTACCCAGTTGAGTTTATATTATCATCACCATCTACCCACTTTCCTCATCTCACAGTAATCCTTGATGTTTCATACTTTCTCACTTTGCACTATCAAGTTATCTCCTAAGTATATCTTTTGTCACTCATCATTTTTACCCCTGCTGCATTTGTTCTAATATCCATTTTCTGTTACCTGGACTGTTATATTATATTTCTATCTGGCTCCTCCTTCTCTCCCTAGGTCCAAACTATCTTTACTCAAGTGTATGCCATTAAATATATATATACTATATATATATATATATATATATATATGTATCTAAGATATAATGTATATGTTTATATATTACATATCTGTATATACACATTGTATATATGAAAGTGAAAGTGAAGTCGCTTAGTCATGTCCGACTCTTTGTGACCCCATGGACTGTAGCCCATCAGGCTCCTCNACTATATATATATATATATATATATATATGTATCTAAGATATAATGTATATGTTTATATATTACATATCTGTATATACACATTGTATATATGAAAGTGAAAGTGAAGTCGCTTAGTCATGTCCGACTCTTTGTGACCCCATGGACTGTAGCCCATCAGGCTCCTCCATCCATGAGATTCTCCAGGCAAGAATGCTGGACTGGGTTACCATTTCCTTCTCCAGGGGATCTTCCTGACCCAGGGATCGAACCCAGGTCTCCAAGATTGTGGGCAGATGCTTTAACCTCTGAGCCATCTGGGAAGCCATATGCATGATGTAAATACAGAAAGAAAACCACAATTACAGAAAACTAACCAAACTGATCACATGGCTCACAGCCTTGTCTAACTCAATGAAACTGTGAGCCATGCTGTGTAGAGCCACCCAAGATGGACGGGTCATGGTGGAGAGTTTTGACAAAATGTAGTCTGGAGAAAGGAATAGCAAACCACTACAGTATTCTTGCCTTGAGAATCCCATGATCAGTATGACAAGGCAAACAGATATGATGCTGAAAGAAGAACTCCCCATGTTAGGAGGTGCCCAATAAACTACTGGAAAAGAGTAGAGATATGGTTCCAGAAAGAATGAAGAGACAGAGCCAAAGTGAAAACAGTGTCCGTTTGTGGATGTGATGGTGATGGAAGTAAAGTCTGATGCTGTAAAAAACAATCTTGCATAGGAACCTGGAATGTTAGGTCCATGAATCAAAGCAAATTGGAAGTGGTCAAATGGGAGATGACAAGAGTGAACATCAAAATTTTAGGAATCAGTGAACTAAAATGGACTGGAATGGGCAAATTTAATTCAGATCACCATTATATCTACCACTGTGGGCAAGAATCCCTCAGAAGAAGTGGAGTAACCCTCATAGTCAACAAAAGAGTCTGAAATGGAGTACTTGGGCACAGTCTCAAAAACAACAGAGATGATCTCAGCTCATCTCCAGGGCAAACCACTCAATAGCACAGTAACCCAAGTCTATGCCCCAACCACTAATGCCGAAAAAGCTGAAGTTGATCAGTTCTATGAAGAACTACAAGACCTTTTAGAACTAACACCAAAAAAAAAAAAAAAAAAAAGATGTCTTTTTCAGCATAGGAGACTGGAATGCATAAGTAGGGAGTCAAGAGATATCTGGAGTAACAGGCAAGTTTGGTGTTCGAGTACAAAATGAAGCAGGGCAAAGGCTAACAGAGTTTTGCCAAGAGAATGCACTGGTCATAGCAAACANACTGGAATGCATAAGTAGGGAGTCAAGAGATATCTGGAGTAACAGGCAAGTTTGGTGTTCGAGTACAAAATGAAGCAGGGCAAAGGCTAACAGAGTTTTGCCAAGAGAATGCACTGGTCATAGCAAACACACTCTTCCAACAATATAAGAGATGACTCTACACATGAATATTACCAGATGGTCAATACGAAGATCAGATTGATTATATTCTTTGCAGCCAAAGATGGAGAAGCTCTATACCATCAGCAAAAATAAGACCAGGAGCCAACTGTGGCTCAGACCATGAACTCCTTATTGCCAAATTCAGACTTAAATTGAAGACAGTAGGGAAAACCACTAAAATATTCAAGTATGACCTAAATCAAATCCCTTACAATTACACAATGGAAGTGACAAATAGATTCAAGGGATTAGATCTGATAGACAGAGTCCCTGAAGAACTGTGGCCAGACATTAATAACACTATACAGGAGGCACTGATCAAAACCTTTCCCAAGAAAAAGAAATGCAACAAGGCAAAATGATAGTCTGAGGAGGCCTTACAAATAGCTGAGAAAACAGAAGTGAAAGCCAAAAGAGAAAAGGAAAGATATATCCATCTGTATACCGAATTCAAAAGAATAGCAATGATAGATTAAAAACCCTTCTTAACTGATCAATGCAAAGAAATAGAGGAAAACAATAGAATGGGAAAGACTAGAGATCTCTTCAAGAAAANAGGAAAGATATATCCATCTGTATACCGAATTCAAAAGAATAGCAATGATAGATTAAAAACCCTTCTTAACTGATCAATGCAAAGAAATAGAGGAAAACAATAGAATGGGAAAGACTAGAGATCTCTTCAAGAAAATTAGAGATACCAAGGGAACATATCACACAAAAATGTTCACAGTTAAGGACAGAAATGGTATGGACCTAACAGGAGCAAAAGACATTAAGAAGAGGTGGCAAGAATACACAGAAAAACTATAAAAAAGATTTTAATGACCCATAACCAGAGCCAGAAATCCTGGACTGTGAAGTCAAATGGGCCTTAGGAAGCACAACAATGAACAAAGCTACTGGAGGTGATGGAATTCCAGCTGAACTATTTTGAATCCTAAAAGATGATGCTGTGAAAGTGCTGCACTCAATGTGCCAGCAAATTTGGAAAACTCAGCAGAGTCTACAGGACTGATAAAGGTCAGTTTTCATTTCAATTCCAAAGAAAGGCAATGCCAAAAAACGTTCAAACTACCACAGAATGACACTCATCTCACACGCTAGCAAACTAATGCTTAAAATTCTCTAAGCTAGGCTTCAACAGTACATGAACTGAGAGCTTCCAGACGTTCAAGTAGACTTAGAAAAGACAGAAGAAACAGAGATCAAATTGCCAACATCCATTGGATCATAGATAAAAACGTGAGAATTCCAGAAAAGCATCTACTTCTTCTTCATTGACTATGCTAAAGCCTTTGACTGTGTGGATAAAAAAAAAAAAAAAAAAAAAAAAAAAAAAAATTGAGGAAAATTCTTAAAGAGATGGGAGTACCAGACCACCTTACTTGCTCCTAAGAAATCTATATGCAGGTCAAGAAGCAACAGTTAGAACCAGACATGGAACAACAGACTGATTCCAAATTNAAAAAAAAAAAAAAAAAAAAAAAAAAATTGAGGAAAATTCTTAAAGAGATGGGAGTACCAGACCACCTTACTTGCTCCTAAGAAATCTATATGCAGGTCAAGAAGCAACAGTTAGAACCAGACATGGAACAACAGACTGATTCCAAATTGGGAAAGGAGTACATCAAGGCTGTATATTGTCACCCTGCTTATTTAATTTATATGCAGAGTACATCATGCAAAATGCTGGATTAGATGAAGCACAAGCTAGAATCAAGATTGTGGTGAGAAATATCGATAACCTCAGATATGCAGATGACACCACCCTTATGGCAGAAAGTGAAGAGAAACTAAAGAGCCTATTGATGAAAGTGAAAAAGGAGAGTGAAAAAGCTGGCTTAAAATTCAACATGCAAAAAAAAAAAAAATGAAGATTATATCATCTGGTCCCATCGTTTCATGGCAAATAGATGGGGAAATAATGGAAACATGAGAAACTTTATTTTCTTGGGCTCCAAAATCACTGCAGATGATGACTGCAGCCATGAAATTAAAAGACCCTTGCTCCTTGGAAGAAAAGCTACAACAAACCTACATAGTATATTAACAAGCAGACCAGAACCACAGCCGGACCTGAGGCTAGAGGACGAGCAAAGAATGCTGACCAGGTCTGGAGATCCCAAGGAGGAGGAAGAAGAGGAGGAATTACTGGATCTCCTGACAGCAGTGAGAGGGCAATGTGAGCAGATGAAAAAATGTGTAAAGGCTCGGGAGCGGCTAGAGTTCTTTTTTTTTTTTAATTTATTTATTTATTTTTTAAATTTTACTTTACAATACTCTATTGGCTTTGCCATACATCGACATGAATCCACCACAGGTGTACACAAGCTCCCAATCCTGAATCCCCCTCCCACCTCCCACCCCACAACGTCTCTCTGGATCATCCCCGTGCACCAGCCCCAAGCATCCTGCATCCTGCATCCTGCATCGAACATATATATTATCATGAGGCTAGAGTTCTGTGGTGAGCGTGTATCTTCCAGGTCACAGGCAGAGGAGGACTGCACAGAGGAGCTCTTTGACTTTTTGCATGCAAGGGACCACTGTGAGGCCCACAAACTGTTTAACAGCTTGAAATAGGTGTGCAGATTTATTCACCTAAGCCTTCATCACCTGAGCATTGGGATATTTCCTCATGGTTTTGAACATGGCATTTATTTGTGTAACTAACTTCATGTGAATCTCAAGGATTTTAGCTTAGGCAAGTAATTTCTGTGTAATTATCACTGATTTCATCTTAATAAAGTCCAGATCAGCAAAAAATAAAATAAAATAAAAAGCAAAAACATTGCTTTACTAAGAAAGGTCTGTTTAGTCAAACCATGGTTCTTCCAGTAATCATATATGGATGTGAGAGTTGGGCCATAAAGAAAGCTGCATGCTGAAGGATTGACGCTTTTGAACTGTGGTGTTGAAGAAGACTCTCGAGAGTCCCTTGGACAGCAAGGAGATCAAACCAGTCCCTCCTAAGGAAATCAGCCCTGAATATTCATTGGAAGGACTGATGTTGAAGCTGAAGCTTCAATACTTTGGCTATCTGATGTGAAGCACTGATTCACTGGAAAAGACTCTGATGGTGGGAAAGATTGAAAGCAGGAGGAGAAGAGATGACAGTGGATGAGATGGTTGAAAGCCATCACCAACTCAACGATGTGAGTTTGAGCAAGCTCCAGGAAACGGTGAAGGAGAGAGAAGCCTAGCATGCTGCAGTCCATGGTGTCACAAAAGTCAGACACAACTGAGTGTCTGAACTGAACTGCTAATGTATGCATGTAGAGTTGGCTCTTCCACTACCACATTTAAGAATATTTTGTTTACTTCTCATTCCCTGGTGCAGATCAGATTTTGAATTTGCTCTGTACATGACTTTGAGCAAATAACCTAATCTTTCTGTTTCAGTTTTCTCATGTCTACAATGAAGACCAGAGTACCTTACCTCACACTGTTACTGCAGAATTAAATGTGCGAATAAAGGTAAAATTTATTTTATTTTTTTCCTCTAAGTTTCCTCTGCCTGAACCATCCATCCTCTGTTACCCCCTTCCCCAAGGTTCAACCATCTTTGATGAACAGTTTAAAATTGCTTTTTCTGTGCCTTCTTCATGTAGAGGAAATCACTCCATCTGCTTAGTTTTTCTACAAGCTATGAATTATTATCTAGACTTTAAGGATGAAAACACTGAGGCTCAAGACAGATAAGTGATTTTTCCCATAACCACACGGTACCAAATAGATAATGAAGGTAAGATTCAAATACGACAATTTCTGATACTCCCCATCACCTAGCTTCCACTTTAGAGTTATCCACAAAAAGCTGCCCTTTTTGTTAAAAGAAGCCTTTCATAGCTTTAGAATCAGATTTCGGTTCTGTCACTGGGCCAAGTGTTCTAATTTTGTTTTAGGAGAGTAGGCAGGGGTTGAACAGTGAGAACTCTGTTTCTTCATCTATAAAATGAAAATGATGGAACCATTTTTCTTTGAGGTCTTTCTGTCCTAATATCCTAGGATATTGTCATACACCTGGATACAGACATGGAGATTACTTGAGATTTGACTGAACTTTGGAGTCACCAACTTTACTTTGTTATTTCATAGTTCTCTTCTCTTATTCTCCATTTTAAATAATATGTTTAACAGGAATATCACCTCCAGGGAGTTGAAGAAACACTTCCAGAGAGCCAGGCTCCTGTCAATGTTATTGTTATTAGTTGCTCAGACATGTCTGACTCTGCAACCCCATAGAGTGCAGCATATCAGGCTTCCCTGTCCTTCACCATCTCCCGGAGCTTGTTAAAGCTCATGTCCATTGCGTCAGTGATGCCATCCAACCATGTCATGCTCTGTCATCCCCTCCTCCTCCTGCTTTCAGTCTTTCCCAGCATCAGGGACTTTTGAGTCAGTTCTTTGCATCAGGTGGCCAAAATATTAGAGCTTCAGCATCAGTCCTTCCAATGAATATTCAGGACTTTAGGATTGACTGATTTGATCTCCTGCGGTTCAAGGAACTCTCAAGTTTTTCTCCAACACCACAGTTCAAAAACATCAATTCTTCAGCACTCAGCCTTCTTTATGGTCCAACTCACATCCATATGTGACTACTGGAAAAAACAGAGCTTTTACTATACAGACCTTTGCTAGCAAAGTAATGTCTCTGCTTTTTAATATGCTGTCTGGGTTTGTCTGGCTGCAGTCACCATCTGCAGTGATTTTGGAACCCAAGAAATTAAAGTCTGTCATTGTTTCTATTGTTTCCCCATCTATTTACCATGAAGTGATGGGACCGTATGGGACCTTGTCAGTAGTCTCATCTAATTCGGTTAGAATCACTTCTATCTCCTGCTGTTCTGATATTTACAACCCTCCCCATTCTCATAACAGATTCAGCCTTAGGTCATTCCAAGACCACTTCACACCCTGCTGGTGTTTATCTGGATCAAAGGATCAGTTCCTAGACTGTCTTTATTCCTCCAAGTGAATTCAAACACCAGCCCTCCTGATCAGATAACAAGCAATCTGTATCTTGTCACTCTCTATTCCTGCAGTCTCAATCAAGCTCCCCTCTCAGGACCCAGTGATAATATTAATTACCATCTCTAATTTAAAAGAGGTTCTTGCCTGAAGGTCTCTGTGAAAAAAAAAAAAAAGAAAAAAAGAAAAGAAAAATGTTTGTTTCTTTTTTTTTAAGACAGAAGAACCATTCTTGGTAGAATCACAGAGTGAAAGAGAGGCTAGGAACAAGTGGGATACATAGGAATTTGGA
Organism: Neotragus pygmaeus; assembly: GCA_006410875.1. Taxonomy (NCBI): domain Eukaryota; kingdom Metazoa; phylum Chordata; class Mammalia; order Artiodactyla; family Bovidae; genus Neotragus; species Neotragus pygmaeus. The sequence goes on along the minus strand of SJYV01032336.1, from coordinate 795 downwards.
ACACAAATGCTGCCCTGCACTGGAGGGGAACTAATCTACAAACCCAACATTTTCTGAAATATCTTCTCAGACCATTCCAACCACAAATAACTTTCTTGTCCTCTAAGCATTTAAAATACGTCTGTTACTGCCACTCATCTTGCCCTTCTTTATCTTCTTAAATTATATTATATTGGAGCAAAGAAACGTTTGATTCAAATCACTGCTCTGCTCTTTTTTAATTATATGGCTTTCTAACATTTACTCAATCTCTCTGAATTTGAATCTTCATTATTTCTTGTGTTTAAAATGCAGATAACAAAAATTCAAAATTCTTGGGTTGTTGTGAACATAATGTTAAACTGACCCGTCCAGCAGGTCCAGTTATTCGCGGGTCCCCGAGAAGGAGCTACCTGAAGGAATCATGGGGGAGAGAGAGAAAGGAGACCAAGCGGCGAAGAATGACAGAGTCAGTCTGGCTTATGTCAAGGTCTCATTTACTAGCTGAAAGCAAGTAGTATATATAGGCAAAGGTTACATAAGGAAGTGACGCGAAAGGATTACATAAAGTGGCGCGAAAAAGAATTACACAAAGAAGAGAAACTTATCCCCGCCCAGCATTCCACTTATCCCCGCCCAACATTCCAATCCCAGAGTTATCTTTGGCACACATCTGTTGCTTTTCTTCTAGGTGACTTGGCTTTCTTAAAGCCCCCTGTAGGCATAATGATTCCAGGAAGCTAATGATTCATGTTGGCTATTTGTTCGGGCTTGTCCATGCTTGTCCAGGCAATATCAGCCTCATGGTTCCTCACA
>SJYV01032332.1:0-17090 GCA_006410875.1 Neotragus pygmaeus | reverse complement strand
ATATAATGGATACAATATTGACTCTAAAATCATTTATGCATGTACTAATACCTGATATCTTTCTTATGACTGTATTTCAAAACAGTCTAGAGCGTTTGCTCATTTCAGTTCAGTCACTCAGTCATGTCTGACTCTTTGTGACCCCATGGACTGCAGCACTCCAGGCCTCCATATCCATCATCAGCTCCCAGAGTTTACACAAACTCATGTCCATGGAGTCAGCAATGTCAGCCAACCATCTCATCCTCTGTCGTCCCCTTCTCCTCCTGCCTTCAATCTTTCCCAGCATCAGGATCTTTTCAAACGAGTCCATTCTTTCCATCAGGCAGCCAAAGTACTGGTGTTTCAGCTTCAACATCAGTCCCTCCAGTGAATATTCAAGACTGATTTCATTTAGAATTGACTGGTTTGTTCTCCTTGCAGCCCATGTGACTCTCAAGAGTCTTCTCCAACACCACAGTTCAAAAGCTTCAATTTTTTGGCACTCAGGTTTCTTTATTATCCAACTCTTGTATCCATACATGACTACTGGAGAAAACCTAACTGACTAAATGGACCTTTGAGGGCTGCTTTTTAATATGCTGTCTAGGTTGGTCATAGCTTTTCTTCCAAGGAGCCAAGTGCCTTTTAATTTCATGGCTGCAGTCACAAACTGCAATGATTTTGAAAACCCCAAAGTAAAGTCTGTCACTGTTTCCACTGTTTGTTTCCCTATCTATTTGCCATGAAATGATGGGACTGGATGCCATGATCTTTGTTTTTTGAATGTTGAGTTTTAAGTCAGCTTTTTCACTCTCCTCTTTCACTTTCATCAAGAGGTTCTTCAGTTCTTCACTTTCTGCCATTGGGTGGTGTCATCTGCATCTCTGAGATTATTAATATTTCTCCCAGCAATCTTGATTCCATCTTGTGCTTTATCCAACCTGGCATTTCACATGATGAACTCTGTATGTAAGTTAAATAAGCAGGGTGACAACATACAGCCTTGACATACTCCTTTCCCTATTTGGAACCAGTCTGTTGTTTGTTGCTTTTTAACCTGTATACAGATTTCTCAGGAGGTAGGTAAGGTTATCTGGTGTTCCCATCTCTTTAAGAATTTTCTACAGTTTGTTGTGATCCACACGATCAAAGGCTTTGGTGTAGTCAATAAAGTGGAAGTAGATGTGTTTCTGAAACTCTTCAGCTTTTTAGATGATCCAATGGATGTTGGTAATTTGATCTTTGGTTCCTCTGCCTTTTCTAAATGCAATTTGAACATCTAGAAGTTCTCAGTCCACATACAGTTGAAACCTACCTTGGAGAATTTTGAGCATTACTCTGCTAGTATATGAGATAAGTGCAATTGTGTAGTAGTTTGAAAATTCTTTGGCATTGTCTTTCTTTAGGATTGAAATGAAAACTGACATTTTCCCAGTCCTTAACCACTGTTGAATTTTCTAAATTTGCTGGTGTGTTGAGTGCAGCACTTTAATAGCATCATTTATTAGCATTAGAAGTAGCTCAGTTGGAATTCCATCACCTCCCCTAGCTTTCTTGGTAGTGATGCTTCCTAAGGCCCACTTGACTTCACACTCCAGCATGTCTGGCTCTATGTGAGTGATTACACCATCACCGTTATCAGCGTCATATGCCAGAGACAAATGTAATGTTTAACTGAGGAGGTTTCCAAGCAAAAGCTTGAGAATGCAGCCTGATTTCTCCTTCCTGCTTTTGGTGAAATGTAAGAGGAAAGAGAAAGATTGAGGAAGAATCTGATAAAAAAAAAAGATCAAAGCCTTGATGATTGTGTAAATTCCCAGCGTATTAGATTGCAAAGGATGATAAAGTCGACGTGTTTGTCCTTAGTCCTGTAAATTCCCCAGCGTCTATGGCAATCTCTGCGACAGGTATCCTGCTTGCCGAATAAACAGGTTGCTTGCTCACAAATGAAAGGTTTGTACTTCTCCAATTTTTTTAACCAAGACTCTATTGCCACTAACTTTCTTCAACTACCTCTCTTCAACTACCTCATAGTAAAATATGATTTTATTTTATTCATTACTTTGTTCCCTTTATTTGTTAAAAATGATGATTATTAACATCATTCTACATTCCAATTAGATGAAATCTATTGGAAAAAAAATCCTTAACTTTGACAAAAACTCATCAATATTCCAATATAGTAAACATTATATATTTAAATAATTGCATTTAGGGACTCATCTTACTTTTGTGTAAATTCTTCCTCATCTTTGTTGCAATTTGTGAGATAATATGTTATCCAAAGGACTGATGTTAAATTGATAATATTCATACAAATATTACATGATTTTGTCAGGTATTTTACTAAGATTTTTAACAAACAAACGTCAGTAATATTGAAATAATCAACAAGATATTTGATACAGTCTCTAAAAGTGCTGTAAATTCATATTTTAGGCCAATTATAACTGTTTTTCCCTCTATTGTAGAAGTAGTGATACTGATAAGNGGTATTTTACTAAGATTTTTAACAAACAAACGTCAGTAATATTGAAATAATCAACAAGATATTTGATACAGTCTCTAAAAGTGCTGTAAATTCATATTTTAGGCCAATTATAACTGTTTTTCCCTCTATTGTAGAAGTAGTGATACTGATAAGAGGATTGTTTTTTTCTTGTGGAGTATTTTTTAAGCTCTAAGTATACTGGTATCCATTTTGTACTCATTATTAATAATTGTGTTAAAATAGTATTTCATCCATGGTCTTTCTCATTCCTTTAGCAAGTTATATATGATGTTAAGTAAATTTCATTTGTCATACAGGATGATTTCATTGGTAATAAAAATTTCTTGGATGTTAGTATGTTACTGTTATTTTTGAAATTTTTGGTACTCTTATTGATTCTTTTAAAGCACTATTATAGCTCAATTGAATAAAAGAGATTGCTTCATTTAGATTTTTTATCAGCATATTAATAACCCTTTCACATTTAATAATGGACAAGGGCATGACAACCCACTCCAGTATTCTTGCCTGGAGAATCCCATGAACAGAGGAACTGGCGGGCGACAGTTCATGTGGTTACAGAGTCAGACATGATTGAAATGATTTAGCACACTTAATAAGATTAGTTTTCTTCCTATATCCCATGGCTTATCAGAGCTATTACTTCTTGCTATATGTTGCCTACATTTTAAATTTTTGTCCTGTTAATCAGAAGGCATTTAAAGGTTTTACAGATAATATTCTATCATTTTCTTCTGCATGTCAGAAATAAGATATACCTTTCCCAAATTTATCAGCACATGTTGGCAAAATATTTATTTAAACTTGACAGTTAATGTGCTTCGTTAAAAAAAAAATGCTTTAACAGAGTAAGAACTGTGCATATAGATATAAAAATAAGTTAGACAATTGAGTGTCAGTGCTTAACTTTGATTATATGAGAGAAGTTTTATACACATATATAGAGCAATCATAAATGTGACACAAAAATGGTGACTAGTACAGAAGTATTGCACTGGTAGTTCAACTAATTATTTGACATAATTTTCTAAATTAGTAAATTGTTGGAAAAGTTCTAAACTAAAATATTTTTCTTCAATAATCCATGTATAATGCATACCTGGACACTGTATAATAAATACTTCCAAAATGTAATTTGATAACTTAAAATGGATATTGAGTCAAGGATAAATTTTCACCTACATAAAATTTTATTGTTATGTGGGACACATGAAAATTCTTTTTTAAATATAAATTTATGTATTTTAATTGGAGGTTAATTACTTTACAGTACTGTATTGGTTTTGCCATACATCAACATGAGTCCACCACGGGTGTACACGTGGTCCCCATAATGAATCTCCCTCCCACCTCCCTCCTCATACCATCCCTCTGGGTCATCCCAGTTCACCAGCCCCAAGTATCCTGTATCATGCATTGAACATGGACTGGCAATTTGTTTAAAATTCTCCATGGGCAAGAATTTATCTAACACCATGGGTCACATAGCACCCCATATCTATACCCAGTGAATATATTGGTACTTTTTGTCACTGGGAGACTAGATTATAAAGTAACTTTCCAAATTTAACCATAGGGAAAATATGACCACCTGGAGAATCACTGATCTAAATAAATTTATAAAAAACAAATCTAAAAGGTCAAAATTTTCAATGTTAAAACAAAAGTACTGGAAATCATTAACCAAAGGAACATGCTGTTAGGTACAGTTTAGGGTTAATATGATGCTGAAGGTAACCAGTCAATTTTTCCAGCTGTGCTTCTAGCACAGGTTTTGGTAAATTTTGATGAAATATAGTACGTATAAAATATATTTCTGAACTCAAAAGTAAAGAAAGATTATCTCCAGACTCTGGAAACAAAGGTATAACTTAAATTCAGAGCAAAAAAGATAAAGTTTCTTTTTATGGCAACACACGCACACACACACGCACACACACACACACACACACACACACACACACACACTATGGTCATTGTTATAGGTTAAATTGTGTCCCCTAAATTCATAATTGAAGGCATAACTTCCAGTACCTCATAATAGTCTTTATTTGAAAATAGGGTCATTGCAATTGTAATCAGTGAAGATGAAGCAAATAATAGAGTAGGGTGGTATTCTAACCAAATGTGGCTGATGTCCTTATAACAAGGGGGTACTTGAACACAGAGCCACACACAGGGATAACACCATAAGGAGTCTGGATTGATGCTGCCATAAGCCAAGAGAACTGTGAGGAGCCAGGAGAGAGGCTTGATCAGAAATTTCACAGGGAACAGGCTCTACAGACACTTCAATCTCTGATTCTCAGCCGCCAGAATGGTGATTAAATGGTATTTAAAACACTCAGTTTTGGTTACATCATGATGACAGCCTTAGCAAACTAGTATAATCATGAGAACTAAAAAAATAATGGGTACTTTTTTGTATGAAATAGAATAACTCAAATATGCACAGTGAAGTAAGTCAGACACAGAGAGATAAACATCATATGACATTGATTATATGTGGAATCCAAAAAAAGATACATATGAACTTATCAAAAAAAAAAAAAAAGTAGTACAGTCACAGACATAGAAAATGAACTTATAACTACCAGGGGGAAGGAAGAGGAAGAATAAATTGGGAGATTGGGAATGGCATATACACACTACTACACATAAAATAGATAACTTATAACAATCCACTATATGGCATGGGGCACGCTACTCAACACTCTGTAAAGGCCTATACTGTAAAAGAATCTTAAAAAAAGTGGATTTATGTATATGTGTAACTGATTTACTTTGCTGTACAGTAGAAACTAATGCAACATTGCAAAATGACTATATTTAAATAAAATTTTAAATAAATAAATAGCTACTTACATAGCTTTAAAAAGTAAATATATGTAAATCATACAAGTAAATTGTAGAGAAATAATGACTTATTAAAAATAAAAAGATATTAAGAGAAAAGTAAATAGAGTGGGAAAAAGAGGCCCTGGATATCTATACAGAAAGAAACTGGGGGAAGAAGGGGAAAAATACTTTAATTAATAATTGATGATGGCAAAATCATCCCAATGTTGAAGGTAATTTCTCATACCAATCTCCAGTAGGATAAGGAATAAGCTTATCAACTTGTAGACACAATACCATAAAGGTCCTTGGCATCAAACACCAGGAAATTATCATTATATCAGAAGGATGAAATAAATATTACTCATGAAAGAATTCTAATATTTATAGAAGGTTCTCATTAGCAATGATAGATGTTAATGTGTTAAAATTTCTGAAGAAAAATTGTAAATATACTTGACTTGTATGCCAAAATGAACTATATTCAAGAAAAAAGGTGAAATAAAGATATTTTAGAGTGAATTTATTTCTCACAAATTATTAATTTAAAAATTTCTAAATAATAATGTCACTCAAGATCTTTAAATAGATATCCTAATTTTTAAGAAATGATATGCAAAAGACAAGCAAAGAATGAGTCTAGTTTGAAGACAAGATCAGAAATTGCTAAAAGTACTTTATAGCAAAGCAAGACTGGAAGGAAAGTAGATTCAACTTGAGGTCAAGAATTGTAGAAGATAAAGAAACAAGCCAGGTAGCTAGGCTGCAAATATAGTCTTAGCTGAAGAATATTGGTTTGAGGCCATATATAGCAAAGGGGCTTGCACAACACAATGAAACTATGAGCCATGCCATGCAGGGCCACCCAAGACAGACAGATCATAGTGAAGAATTCTAAAAAAGCGTCATCATTGGAGGAGAAAATGGCAACCCACTCCAGTACTCTTGCCTGGTGAACACTATAGAAAGTATGAAAAGGCAAAAAGATGAGCTACATAGATGTATTGCATATTGTCAATATATATGACCTCAGTCAATATACTTCTGGGGAAGAACAGAGGACAATTAATAGCTTCTGAAAGAATGAAGTGCCTGGGACAAAGCAGAAGCAACACTAAGTTGTGGATGTGTCTGGTGGTAAGCAAAATTCAATGCTATAACAACAATAATGCATAGGCATCTGGACTGTTAGGTCCATGAATCAAGGTAAACTGCATGTGGTCATGCAGTAGTACTCACGACTGAATATGGACATCTTAGGAATAAGAGAACTAAAATGGGCAGGAATGGACAAATTTAATCCAGATGACCACTATATCTACTACTGCAGGCAAGAATCCCTTAGAAGAAAAAGAGTAGACCTCATAACCAATAGAAGAGTCCAGAATGCAGTCCTTAGGTGCAACCTCAAAAGTGACACAAACATCTCGTTTCATTTCCAAGGAAAACCATTCAACATCACACTAATCGAAGAGTACGCCCCAGTCACTGATGATGAAGCTGAAGCTGACTGGTTCTATGAAAACCAACAACATCTTCTAGCACTAACACCAAAAAACGTCCTTTTCATCACAGAGCATTGGAATGCAAAAGTGGAAAGTCAAGAAATACCCACAATAATAAAGAAGTTTGGCAAGGAGTACAAAACAAAGCAGGAAAAAGGCTAGAAGTTTTTTCTTCAAAAGAACACACTGGTCATAGCAAACACTCTTTTCCACCCTTTTTCAGTACAAGAGATGATTCTACAAATGGATATAACCAAATGTTCAATATCCAAATCAGACTGATTATGTTATTTGCAGACAAAGATGGAGAAATGCTATAAAATTAGTACAAACAAGACCTGGGAATAACTGTAGCTCAGATTATGAGCTTCTTATGGAAAAATTCAAGCTAAATGGAGGAAAGGGAAAATCACTAGGCCTTTCAGGTATGATCTAACTCAAATTCCTTGTGATTATATGGTGGAGGTGACAAATAGATTCAAGGTATTTAATCTGTTACAAAACTTGTCTGAAGAACTTAGGACAGAGGTTTGTAACACTCTACAGGAGGCAGTGGACAAAACCATCCCAAAGAAAAAGAAGTGCACCAAGGCAAAGTTGTCTGAGGAAGCTTTGCAAATAGCTGAGGAAAAAAGAGAAGCAAAAGACAAGGGAGAAAAGGAAAGATATACACAACTGAATGCAAACTTCCAGAGAATAGCAAAGAGAGATAAGAAGGCCTCCTTAAATAAGCAATGCAAAAGAATAGAGGAAAACAATATAAAAGGAAAGATTAGAGATCTCTTCAAGAAAATTGGAGATACCAAGGGAACATTTCATGCAAGGATGGGCACAATAAAGGACAGAAACAGCAAGAATCTAACAGAAGCAGAAGAGATTAAGAAGAGGTGGCAAGAGTACACAGAAAAACTGTACAAAAAAGGTCTTAATGACTCAGATAACCATTATTGTGTGGTCACTCACCTAGAGTCAGACATTCTGGAGTGTGAAGTCAAGGGAGACTTAGGAAGAATCACTATAAACAAAGCTAGTGGAAGTGACAGGATTCCATTTGAGTTATTTAAAATCCTAAAAGATAATACTGCTTCAGTGCTGTGACCAATATGTCAGCAAAGTTGGAAAATACAGCAGTGGCCACAGGACTGGGAAAGGTGAGTTTTCATTCCAGTCTCAAAGAAGGCCAATGCTAAAGAATGTTCACACTACTGTACAATTGCACTCATTTAGCACACTAGCAAGATTATGCTGAAAATCCTCCAAGCTGTGCTTCAGCAGTACATGAACTGTACAAGCCCAGATGTTCAAGCTGGGTTTAGAAAAGGTGGCGGAGTCAGAGATAAAACTGCCAACGTTTGTAGAGATAATTCCAGAAAAAATTTACCTCTGCTTCATTGACTAAACTAAAATATTTGTGCAGTTCACAACAAACTATGGAAAATTCTTAAAGAGATGGAAATATCAGACCACCTTACCTTTACCTGAGAAACCTGTATGTGGGTCAAGAAGCAACAGTTAGAACTAGATCTGGGACAACTGACTGGTTCCAAATTGGGGAAGAAGTACAACAAGGGTGTATATTGTCATCCTTCTTATTTAACTTATATGCAGAGGACATCATGTGAAATGCTGTGCTGGATGGATCACAAGCTGAAGTCAAGATTGCCCGGAAAAGTATCAACAACCTCAGGTAAGCAGATGACATCAGTCTAATGGCAGAAAGTGCAGAGAAGCTAAAGAGCCTTTTGATGAGGGTAAAAGAGGAGAGTGAAAAAGTGGATTGAAACTCAACATTAGAAAAGCAAAGATCATGGTGTCTGGTTTCATCACTTCATGGCAAATATGAGGAAAATGTGGAAGCAGTGACAGACTTTATTTTCTTGGGATCTGAAATCATTGCAGACTCTGACTGCAGCCAAGAAATTAAAAGACGCTTGCTCCCTGGAGGGGATGCTATGACAAATGTAAACATAGTAAAAAACAGAGACAACACTTTGCCAATAATGATCTGTATAGTCAGAGCTATTGTTGTCCAAGTAGTCATGTACAGATGTGTGAGTTGATCCATAAAGGTGGCTGAGCACCGAAGTGTTGATCCTTTGGAACTGTGATCCTAGAGAAGACTCTTGAGAGTCCCTTGGGCTGCAAGGAGACAAAACCAGTCAGGAAATCAGTCCTGAATATTCAATGGAAAGACTGTTGCTGATACTGAATCTCCAATACTTTGGGCACTTGATGGAAGAGTTGACTCATTGGAAAAGACCCTGATGCTGGGATGAAAGGAGAAATGGGGCAGGAGAGGATGAGATATTTGTGTGTACTCAGTCGCTTAGTCATGTCCAATGCTTTGCGTAGCCTGCCAGACTCCTCCATGCATGGGGATTCTCAAGGCAAGAATACCAGAGTGGGTTGCCATGCCCTCCTCCAGGGGATCTTCCCAACCCGGGGTTGAACCCAGGTCTCCCTCATGGCAGGCAGATTCTTTACTGTCTGAACCACCAAGGAAGCCTGATATAGTTAGATACTATCACCAACTCCATGGACATGAATTTGAGCAAACTCTGGGAGATAGTGAAGGAATAAAGGAGCCTGGAGTGCTACTCTCCATGGAGTTACAAAGAATCGAACATGGATTAGAGACTGAACAAACCAAAGCAAATGGACATAATACTTATAAGATAAAAGCAGAACATCCACCTCTGAGTCGGGTAGAAAAATCTCACACTTTCTACTAAGAATGCAGATCAAAAACAATTGAGGTGTCATGTATATGAGTTGATATGTGATATTTGCTTTTTTCTTTCTGACTTCCTTCCTCTGTATGACAAACTCTAGGATAATCCATGCCTCTATTCAGTTCAGTTCAGTTCAGTCGCCCAGTCGTGTCCGACTCTTTGTGACCCCATGAGTCGCAGCACACCAGGCCTCCCTGTCCATCACCAACTCNTCCCACTATTATTGTGTTATTGTTAATTTCCCCTTTCATGCTTGATAGCATTTGTCTTACATATTGAGGTACTCCTATGTTGGGTGCATATATATTTATAATTATTATATCTTCTTCTTGGGTTGATCCTTTAATCATTATGTAGTGGCCTTCTTTGTGTCTTTTCACAGCCTTAGTTTTAAAGTCTATTTTATCGGATATAAGTATTGCCACTCCTGCGTTTTTTTGGTCTCTATTTGCGTGGAATATCTTTTTCCAGCTCTTCACTTTCAGTCTATATGTGTCCGTTGTTTTGTGGTGGGTCTCTTGTAGGCAGCATATATAGGGACCTTGTTTTTGTATCCATTCAACCAGGCTTTGCCTTTTGGTTGGGGCATTCAACCCATTTACGTTTAAGGTAATTATTGATAAGTATGATCCCGTTGCCATTTACTTCATTGTTTTGGGTTCGGGTTTATACTCCCTTTTTGTGTTTCTTATCTAAAGAGTATCCTTTAGCATTTGTTGTAGAGCTGATTTCGTGGTGCTGAATTCTCTCAGCTTTTGCTTGTCTGTAAAGCTTTTTATTTCTCCTTCATATTTGAATGAGATCCTTGCTGGGTACAGTAGTCTGGGCTGTAGGTTACTTTCTTTCATCACTTTAAGTATGTCTTGCCATCCCCTCCTGGCCTGAAGAGTTTCTATTGAAAGATTTGCAGTTATTCTTATGGGGACCCCTTGTGTNTATACACATCTGGCGGAGGGGAGGAGGGAAGTGGAGGGGAGGGCACCAGTCCATCATTGTACAGAAAGAAAAGGCACTCAGTTTCACTGTACTCCCCTATCTGACTTTGGGGATCCTTGTAGAAAGGTACCATTTCCTTAATGGCCTCCATTCCTGCCACCTTTCCCCAAAAGTCAATCTCCTGTACCCACCATCTGCCCTGCTTGGAAGCTGGCTGCCTGTAGAGCTAAATTCTCAGGAATGACAACTACTGCGGCTGAGTGTGCCCAAGAACTGGGAAGCTGTGCAAAGGTCCTAATGTTCTATTGCACTTCCAAAGCAAAGCCCTACGTCTGAACCCAGGCTACTGAAGTTTCAGAAAACAAATCAGAGAACTCAATAACACATTCCTCTACAGTAAATGATCCATTTCACTTGCATTGCCAATTCAAGGGTAGAATTGTGCTTGTGCACATATTTTTTCTCTGGAGCTGTGGAAAGGATATTGACATGGTTTGACACTTTTTTCTCAGTAAAACTTACACTTCATAGTGTTTGTGGTCAACTTCAGGAAGCATTCCAGCTATCACTCCTAGGCAAATATTTTAGATTTAAGGAGGTAAGTGGTATTAAAATTATGATACTCAACAGGTGGCTGTGCCTCCTGATTTTTCCCTCTGAAGGTCTATGCTCTGATGGCTCACCATTCATAGCTTTATCAGTACTTTCACCTTGAAGGTGAAGTACCTTCACGATATATTAACATATATATATATATATATATATATATTCCAGAAAAATGGTACTGATGATCCTATTTGCAGGGCATGAATGAGAGAGAAGAGATGCAGATGTAGAGAACAAACTTGTGGACATAAGTGGGGACAAGAGAGGGTGGAATGAACTGAGAGAGTCGCACTAAAAATACACTGCTGCTGCTGCTGCTAAGTCGCTTCAGTTGTGTCCGACTCCGTGCAACCCCATAGACGGCAGCCCACCAGGCTCCTCCATCCCTGGGGTTCTCAGGCAAGAATACTGGAGTGGGTTGCCATTTCCTTCTCCAATGCATGAAAGTGAAAAGTGAAAGTGAAGTCAGTCAGTTGTGTCTGACTCTTCACGACCACATGGACTGCAGCTTACCAGGCTCCTCCATCCATGGGAGTTTCCAGGCAAGAGTACTAGAGTGGGGTGCCATTGCCTTCTCCACTACTGTGTGTAAAATATATAGCTAACAGAAACCTGTATATTGTCCCCTGCTTATTTAACTTATATGCAGAATACATCATGAGAAATGCTGGACTGGATGAAGCACAAGCTGGAATCAAGATTGCCGGGAGAAATATCAGTAACCTCAGATATGCAGATCACACCACCCTTATAGCAGAAAGCGAAGAAGAACTAAAGAAAGAACCTCTTGATGCAAGTGAAAGAGAAGAGTGAAAAAGTTGGCTTAAAACTCAACACTCAGAAAACTAAGATCATGGCATCTGGTCCCATCACTTCATGACAAATAGATGGTGAAACAGTGGAAACAGTGACAGACTTGATTTTGGGGGCGGCTCCAAAATCACTGCAGGTGGTGACTAGCCATGAAATGAAAAGATGCTGGCTCCTGGAAAGAAAAGTTATGACCAACCTAGACAGCTTATTAAAAAGCAGAGACTTTACTTTGCCAACAAAAGTCCATCTAGTCAAAGCTATGGTTTTTCCAGTAGTCATGTATGGATGTGAGAGTTGGACCATAAAGAAAACTGAGTGCCAAAGAATTGATGCTTTTGAACTGTGGTATTGGAGAAGACTCCTGAGAGTCCCTTGGACTGCAAGGAGATCCAACTAGTCCATCCTAAAGGAAACCAGTTCTGAATATTCATTGGAAGGACTGATGCTGAAGCTGAAACTCCCAATTCTTTGGCCACCTGATGCGAAGAACTGACACATCTGAAAAGACCCTGATGCTGGGAAAGACTGAAGGTGGGAGAAGAAGGGACTACAGAGGATGAGATGGTTGGACGACATCAACCATGCCATCATGACATGAGTTTGAGTAAACTCTGGGAGTTGGTGATGGACAGGGAGGCCTGGTGTGCTGCAGGCCTATTTGCAGGGCAAATAGTATCTGTCCATGGGGTCACAAAGAGTTGGACATGACTGNTTCAGAATGGACTGGTTGGATCTCCTTGCAGTCCAAGGGACTCTCAAGAGTCTTCTCCAACACCACAATAACCCTATTTAATTTATTTTTAATGGTTGAGTACCATTCTATTATATATATATGTATGTGTGTGTGTGTGTGTGTGTGTGTGTGTGTATGTATATACAAACCATATCTTCTTTATCCATTCATTTGTTTGACGTTTAAATTGCTTATATGTCCTGACTATTGTAAATAGTGCTGTAGTGAACACTGGGGTACATGTCTTTTTGAATTAAAAAACAAACAAAATTTTTAAAAATGATGAGAACTTTTGAAGATAAATATTTTGGCTATAGATTAAAGGTTAACAAGTGAAAGAATTTGAATAGAATTTAAAACTACTAAATCATAAAGAGGAGCAGAGGGGAAGTTATGTAAATATGTAACTAACCCAATGAAAGGGAAAGGTAAAGCAGAAATTGAACAAGTGAAAAAAGTAACATAGTGGGAAACGTCAAGTATATAAGTAACTGCAATAAAAGTAAACATATAAAACCAGCAACAGGCACAATCTCAGCCAAAAAGAATAGAACAAACCTAACTGAGATAATATTCACAAATACAACTTTACATATATAAAAACATGGAAATGCTTAAATAATGGATCAACAAAATCATGCTACAATTTACCTAATATCTGGAGATAACTGCATGACTTTTGTCCTGCAATATTAACATTAAATGTTCCATAACAGGATTTCTTCAATCAAGCTATCTTGAATTTCTGATATGAGCCCTATGAGATAATTTTGCTTAATTTTCAACCTTGCCATCTGTTATTTAATATTCCGTATCAATATTCACAGCTGAAAAATCTTTCAGCTTGAGGATCAAGTTTCCTATACCCACTTTAAAGAAGTTTGGAAAATATTCTTCTTTTTTCTCTTATCTAATCTTTGCAAATTTAATGGAATTCCCTGTGGAAGTGATTGTGTCATGCTGGTTCTATAAGGAAACTCTTTAACCATTTTCTCAATTTCCTCTGTGTTAATTGAAATCTGTTTTACATGAAATATATTTTTGTAAATTGCACATTTTTCAGAAAAGCATACAATGTGGGAAAAGTTTCCATTTTTCAAAATACTGTAAGTTTTTATAATTGTTTTCCTTTGTTATTTCAAATTTAGGGTATATATATAAAATCTCATTATCAATTTTTTTTTTCAAATCAGCTTTTGTATTTACTTCTTAGTTCCACTCTTTTTTATTCTATTTTATGATATTTTTGGAGCTTTCCTAGTTGCTCAGTGATAAAGAATCTGCCAATGCAGGAGATGCAGTTTTAATCCTTGGTCCAAGAAGATCCCCTGGAGAAGGAAATGACAATCTACTCCAGCATTCTTGCCTGGAAAACTCCACAGACAGAAAAGCCTGGTGGGCTACAGTCCATGGGGTCACAAAAAGTTGGACACAACTGAATGACTGAATAACAAGAATAATGTTTCTATTTATTATTTTTTTAATCAGNCCCTGGAGAAGGAAATGACAATCTACTCCAGCATTCTTGCCTGGAAAACTCCACAGACAGAAAAGCCTGGTGGGCTACAGTCCATGGGGTCACAAAAAGTTGGACACAACTGAATGACTGAATAACAAGAATAATGTTTCTATTTATTATTTTTTTAATCAGTTTATTCCTCATGCTTTCTTTTGCTATTATTTTTCTTACTGTACAGTTTGGTTCTTTATTTTTAATCTTCTTTACATACACTCAATTTTATATATTTAATATATCATGTTTATTTATATTATTCCCCCCAAAATCTAAAATTTTGGATTATATCAAAATTAAAATAGCTCCTTTAATTTCTAATAAAACACATTTTATTTAAATTTATTTAAATTATTTAAATAAATTAAATAATTAAAATTTTTTCCAGACAAGAGTACTGGAGGGGGATTGTTATCTTCTTCTCCAGGGGATTTTCCCGACCCAGTGATCAAACCCAGGTCTCCCGCATTACAGGCAGACGCTTTACCCTCTGAGCCAACAGGGAAGTTTCAGTAGAGTTTTCTTGAATTACAGCTTTTGCCTTTGTGTTAATTCTATTGCTTTAGTTTCCTTATTTGTGTCCTGTCACATATAATTCTGTGTTGCATAGTATCACTTTCAGTCAAATCATTTTTATCCATATTTTATTTCTGGTGTTAATTCTCTCTTGTGCTCTTTGTAATTTGATATTATTTGCACTGATGATTTTTAATTATTTTTATTTATTTCATGTAGTAATTATTCCTCTGTTGGCCACCTTTCTTTTTAAATTTTCCTTTCCTCCAGTCATTTTAACTTCTGAGTACATATTTGTAATTCTAATGTGTGTTCTGCTTTCATACACTTTATTGCTCTTGTAATTTATCTTTAGCTCACTTGGGACTAGGCACAGACTGCAGCCGCTTTGGGGTCTTGTCTTTCTGGCTGCATCACTGTCCTGTAGACTCCTGTTCTTGTTACTCTTCAGATACTTTTCATAAAATGTGGAATAAGATTGCAATTTTTTCTCTTGTATATGTGTTAGTGAGGTGACATTTTTACACGGGGAGGTGAACTTGATTACGTTTCAACCTTCACCTCCTAGAGCTCTAGAGTTCTGGAGCTCAGGATTATTGCTGGAACACAGTTTTCAGAAATGTGGCTTCCAAGTTTGTGAAATATTCAAACATGGGTACCCCTCCATCTTTCACTAAATAGTGGTTCTCTGTTGACTCTATTTCTTCCCCCTTTAATGTGAATTCCATTCACAGAAATATCACCTCTTTGTGACATTTTGTGATTTTGGTTGATTAGAGTTTCTAGGACCCAGGTTGCTCCAGCACTGACTGTTCCTACAGAATCCTTCAGTCATCCACAAATTTGGGGGCCAGTTCTGCTGCTCAGCTAAGCTTTCCCTCTCTTTGGTGGGTCTTAACTATGACAGTCATGTCCCTTGGCTCACAGGATGTGAAGAGGTGCTTCACTGAGTCCCCTCCCTGTGGAGATGACTTCAGTGTTATCATCTCAGGTGTGTCTCAGCCTCCTGGGCTTTGGAAAAAACACAGAGCTAACTGTCACCACACATGGTCCTGGATGCGTCCTGGGGGTCTCTGGCTTTCCTTTCCTGAAGCCAGTGAAGATGACCTGTTCAGTGCAGCCTGGGGTGTGTGGGGTTCATGAATATAGTTAAAACTATGCTGCTGTTGCCACTCCCTTGTCTACCAACTCTCCTTCTCATTTTTGTCATTTTTGACAGACATTATCCTTTCTTTTATTCCCGTTACTGTAAGCTCATTTTTAGAGTCATTTTCTGTGACTGTTATTTTTCCTTAGGTACAATTTCTCTGATTTAGATTTTGTGTATAAATAAATAAATAACAAATTATATACATTTTATATACAGATATTTGATTTTGATTGTGATATAACGTTAGTGGAGCTTGTCCCTTTTTCTTGTTTTGCTTATCTCTTCCCCTGGGGATTTTGTGGTTACCTCTACCCAGGCTTTCAGGACTCCCAGTGAAGCACAAATGTCGTAATGGCAGCACAGAACTCTCGCCTGCTGGCTAGATCTAGTTTCTAACGTGGGGCTGTCTAGCTCCTTCCTCTCTGTTAGCACCTTTCAGGGTGGCAATGCTTCACTAAGGGCAGTGCCAATGGGCAGCCACACAGCTGTCTAGTCTTTCTTCACAGGCCCTGCTTGGCCTCCTTTCTTACACAGGGGTTCTTGGTCTCATCCTTCCTCCTCCTTTTGAAACTATTTTGTCTAAGAGTTAGACTCTCATTGTAATTCCTGAGTTAGTCCTGGTGCCCCATTGCATTCTTGTCAGCACCAGCCCTGATGCTGCTGATGCTAAGTCGCTTCAGTTGTGTCTGACTCTATGAGACCCCATAGACGGCAGCCCACCAGGCTCCGCCGTCCCTGGGAATCCCTAGGCAAGAACACTGGAGTGGGTTGCCATTTTCTTCTCCAATGAATGAAAGTGAAAAAGTGAAAGTAAAGTCACCCAGTCGTGTCCGACTCTTAGCGACTCCATGGACTACAGCCTACCAGGCTCCTCCGTCCATGGGATTTTCCAGGCAAGAGAACTGGAATGGGTCACCACTGTCTTCTCTGAGCACCAGCCCTAACCTACTGGTAATATCTGGTCATTGTTTTCATCCTAAAGATGTAGCTGGTTCCTGAGCACAGCTGTATCTAATAGTTAATTTATTGCTTATTAGGGAGTGAGGATGGGTAAATGGGAGTAGTTGCTAGGAATGTTCTTTGGGGTAAAATCGTTGGGCTACTTTGATCAGAAAAATGATAGTACTTTTTCATGGTTTTGGCAAATCATTTTAATGAAAGTTTGAAGCTCAACATTCAGAAAACGAAGACCATGGCATCTGATCCCATCACTTCATGGGAAATAGATGGGGAAACAGTGTCAGACTTTATTTT
>SJYV01032330.1:31707-43096 GCA_006410875.1 Neotragus pygmaeus | reverse complement strand
TTGACAACCTACTCCAGTATTTGCCTGGAGAATCCCATGGAAAGAGGAACCTGGTGGGCAACAGTACAAGGGTTCTCAAAGAATCAGACACAGCTGAGCAACTAACACTTTCATTATCATTTTTATTTAGCAGAATGGCTAATACTTTAAAAACATATGAAGTCTTAGGAAGGATTTGGAAGATCTAAAGCTCTTGTATACAGCTAGTGGGAATGTAATATTCGACAACTACTTTGGAAGACAATTTGGCATTTTCTTAGCATGTGAAACATACACTTATAATATGATCCAGTCATTCCACTACAGGATTTACTCAAGAGAAAAGACAGCATATGACCCCACAGCACTGGTACACACATTTTTTCATGTCTATTTGTAATGGGCAAAAGCTAGAAACAATGCAAATATTCATCAGTAGGTGAACAGATAAACAACTTTGGTGTATCTGCACAGTGGAATACTACTCATCAGTGAAAAGAGAATGGACCACTGATCTATGAGGGAACATGGATGAATTCTCAGAGTAGTTATGCCAAGAGAGAGAAATTAGAAACTAAAGAATGCATAACGATTCCATTTATATAAGCCTCTTGAAAATGCAAGCAAATTTGCAGTGACAGAAAGCAGATGGTGGCTGCCTGCAGACAGGGAGAAGGGAGGTGGAAAAGAGTTCGTGGGGAGTTACCCAAGGAAGAGATTACAAAGAAGCAAGAGAAAAATTGGGATGTGTGAAAAATATGTTCATTAACTTGATTGTGTTGATGGATTCACAATTGTCTGTGTATATCAAACTTTTCAAATTGTACACTTTAAACATGTGCAAGTTATTCTCCATCAATTACATATCAGTAAAGCTTCAGAAAATCCTGGCCAATAATGCGTTCTTTTAATGACTCTATTATCCCATCATGATACACCACTTTTTGTTCAACACTTTCAGGCCATATTTTTGTTTGTTTGTTTAAACCACCAGAAAATTATGCTATATTTAACAAACTTATTCATATATACTCATTACTTAANTAGACGGCAGCCCACCAGCTGTCTCTTATACACATCTCTTAGTGAGCTGGAATTGGCAGAGTCCTGTGGACCTCTAAGAGCCCAGGTTCTGCTTGGTAGCTTGTAACGTCCCATGTCCCATGTGTTTTTCTGAGTTTATTTGCATTATCATAATGGTTATTTGGTGAGAGTAGGGGTGGGGCCAAATCTGCTGGGCAAACTCAGTCTCTGGACCCCTGCCAGCCTGCGCTCAGCAGGCAGCATCCAGGTCCTGGGACAAGGAGTTGTGCTGGGGGTTTCAGCCCTATGCAAAGTCGCCTAAGATGATTCAGCTCTTTTCTCCGCTGCATTTCTCAAAGCTTTTTACTTAAACACATGCCTCTGACAACCTTCTTCCTACCAATGGTTTGTGCAAGCAGAACGGCAAGCACCCCTCCCCGTCCTGCCCCACGGTACAGGCACACACATTTTCCCATCCTGTCCAAGCTACCTGGCCCCTGGGTTCCCACCCCAGCAAATCCACCCAGCAGACTGTTTAAATGAACTGTCATCCTTGTCACATTGCTCAGACAGGGAACCTCTGCCCGCCGGACTGGAGACACACGGGTGTTCCAAAGTTTGGCACAAAACCTTGTAAAATGAGGCCAAGTTTGCATCTCCTTGACTTTATATATTCTATTTGGATATCTTCCTCTCTCCCCCACTGACCCCCCAAATGGAATACTGCTGAAGAGACCATCTGCCACAAAGGCCCATACCCAGCGATCAAAATATTTTAGCTTCTTTCCCAGCTTGATGTCAGTGACAAAATGTGTGAGGCTTGCAAACTGGCCTTTCAGAATTGAAGCTTCTTTAAAAGGCAGGTGATATCCCCATCCTATTTGGCTTGGCCAGTCATACCCAGAAGACATTGTGTTTTACGGTAAACTTCTCTTCATCGGACAAAAACCAAGTCTAAATAGGAAAGGATCTGAGGAAGGGCACAGCTGTGGTCTTACTCATTGCCATATTATCTCAAAAAGATATAAACTGAACAAGTGACAAATAATAGCTCTGGTAAGCCCACAGAGCCTGGGAAGAATTTGGATGTTAAGGAGAGCCACTCGCTTTACAAAGCCCCAACCTGTTCCTAGGCGGCCAGTGACTGGCATACACGCCCAAGTAATGTTGTGCTTGGAGACCCAATGGCTAACGCTTCTCTCATACCCAACAAATTCCGGACGCACATCAGAGACTTCCTGCCCTCCTCAGTGGTTGGGGAGGGCCGAGCTATGGAGGCAAGACAAGCTCTAGCTGGGCTCCACTTTATGTCACTCTCTTTTGTTTAAGATAGGTGGTCTGGAACAAGACAGTCATTTTGAATTTTGACACCAGGAACTGGTCATTCAGGGTCATGACACGGCTCTGACAAGCCCTAATTACTGTCTGCTACATCTCACTCAGTAACATTGGAAGCTTCTCCAAAGTCTCCTCATTTAATCACAGGACAGGGTTTCAAAGATTGGTCTCAAAGAAATTAATTTTTGACAGGGATAGCAACAATACAAACTATATTTACCTCAAAACATCTGCACCAAACCCCAAGAGGTATGATGTTCAATGTTCTCTGTCTGTTCTACAGAGAGCCTTCTGGTGTTTAAACTGTTATTCTCGCTGTCTCTGATTATTTTCCAGTGACCTCTTTTGGAGTGCATGTGTGTGCACTCAGTCCCTAAATTGTGTCTGACTCTGCAATTCCAGGAACTATAGCTCACCAGGCTCCTCTGTCCATGGGATTCTCCCGGGAAGAATACTGGAGTGGGTTGCCATGCCCTCCTCTGGGGAATCTTCCCAACCCAGGGGTCAAGCCCACGTTTCCTGCGTCTCCTGCATTGGCAGGCAGATTCTTTATCATGGAGCTGCCTGGTAGTGGCCTTCTAACTCTCTTATTACAGCATTCTCCATCAGTATTCAAGGACAGGACTCATAAAGTCAGCCTTACTCAGTCACCTTATTAGGAGAGTGAATCAAAGTCGTTAAGTCCAGGTTTCTTGGGAGCTGAAGGTCAAATGTGGAAGGGAGGATAATGTTTTCCTAACAGAAAGTTCTGTATAAAAAAACTCCTTCCCAATCGTTCCCCCACGTCCACTAGCTTTAACTGTATGATGTTTATGTGTTTTAACTGTGTGTTTCAGATTTCAGGGGTCATTTGTCATCTAGCATGGGAGAAGAATTGAGGTGCTACATATGTCAGGCTTAGACCAGAAAATATGATCAGCATATGGGTTGCCTGTATGTGCCAAATTTTCAGAAAAATGTACATGAAGCATTCCATACTCACAACAATCCCTGGGAATTCAGTTTCAAAGGTCCTCCCAAGGTCCATGACATATAACAAATGATGATTTTGCTGAAGTTCAAATTCGAATCCTATGATGGAAAGAAGTTGCTCAGGAACAAGTCACGTAGCTAGTGAGTGAGCCTAGGGGTTGCCCCACATCTCGGCTCCAAGAGGTTTTATACTGGAAGGCAGCTGAGAGCAGCGGTTAGGAGCATCAGGACTAGAGGTAGGGTATACTGAAATCCAGTGCTGGCACAAAGTAACTCTGTGACCTTGGATAAGTCAGTGAAGCCCCTGTGTCTCAGTCTCATCATCTTTGAAATGGGGAAAAACAACATCTACCTAGTAGAGTTCCTGTGAGGACTAAATAAGTTGAGGTATAGATCTGAGCTGGGGTCCCGTGCAAAGAAGATCCAGAGGCAACCATCATGGTAAGGATAGTTCAAGTGGTTGCGACAAGCCTAGGGCAGCAACTATGAGGGTGAAAGGAGAACGAGACAAGAGATTTGACAGAATGCAGCACGGCTCCTGCTATGTTGGCTTTTCCACAAAAGGTGAGAAGACCTGGCATGTGGCCCATTCTCTGAACACAGTGGACTTTAATGGGGTTTTCATGGGAGGGTTGCCAAAGAAGAGCTGGGCTGTGTGGACGTCACAGTCCACACAGGAAGGGGATTCACCTTTCTGGCCCTTTCCACCACCTGAATGCCACTGGTTCAGCCTTTTTCTACCGAGAGCCTTATCCTTCGGAGACACCCTGAAAGCCACACCCGTGCCCCAGCCAGGTCTCAGAATGAAGGAGTGCCTGCTGCGAGGTGCAGGTTGCAAGTGAAAGATGTAGTTGAGGGACGGGAGAAGGCACATAAGCTCTGCACCCCAAGAGCAGTGCAGAATTCCTTAGCACAGAGCCCAGCACGTGGCAGGCTCTGCAAAGTGCTTCCTGTTCTTGTTTGCTGCTGCTTGTCCCCCAGAGTAAACCACTGAGAAAACAAGCTCTAAACAGACAGTCAACGAAATGCACTGGTAATCAAAGAAAAGAAAAATTAAGATATTGGAAAATGGCTCATTCTTGGTGAGTAAAAATGAAATCCTGGGTAAACTAAAGAGGACAAAGAAAACAGCCACTGCCCATCCTAAGAGAGGAACAAGTCTATTAAATGTTTTACATGGAAATGAGAAACTACTCACTAGATTCTATTAGGACCTGCCCCTCAACACACCGATGTGCTGTGGTGGTGTGCAGAGAAGTCTGTATGTGGGAGGAAGGTTGGGAGGAAGGAAAGGGAAAAGATGGCAAAAATGAAGTGGGAAGCAGGCTATAAATTAGGAAGAAATTGGTATTCTTTCCAACAATCACATGAGAAAAGATTTGAAGATTAAAAAGTTGAAAGAAAAAATGCTCCTCAATTTTTATGTTTTCTTATATAATTACTAGAAAATATTTTCAGCTGAGTGTGCAGAATTCTTATTTGGAGAAATGAAGGAGGTAGTGGAGAAAATATTCACCCACTGATCAATGTAAAGCTCTTAGAAATGCCTGGCACATATTAATGTCATGGAAATATTATATTTCCTACTGCTGCTGCTACTGCTAAGTCACTTCAGTCGTGTCTGACTCTGTGCGACCCCATAGACGGCAGCCCACCAGGCTCCCCCGTCCCTGGGATTCTCCAGGCAAGAACACTGGAGTGGGTTGCCATTTCCTTCTCCAATGCATGAAAGTGAAAAGTGAAAGTGAAGACGCTCAGTCATGTCCGACTCTTAGCGACCCCATAGACGGCAGCCCACCAGGCCTCCACCCATGGGATTTTCCAGGCAAGAGCACTGGAGTAGGGTGCCATTGCCTTCTCCGATATTTGCTACTGGCATTATTCAATAGTAATAGCTTCCGGAAGCTCAGACTGGTTGGAAGATCCCTTGGAGAAGGAAATGGCTACCCACGCCAGTATTCTTGCCTGGAGATTTCCATGGTCAGAGGAGCCTGGCGGGCTACATCCTTAGGTCCCAAAGAGATGACACAACTGAGTGACTAAGTACACGTGCTTTACTCTATTTCTCTTCCTTTACTTTATAAAAAGTTCGCTTCCTAACGCCAAACAACAAAGCACATATATTTAGATTCACAGGGTCATAAGAAAAGAAGATTCTATATAGTTTCTATAGAAATTTGGCAGTGTTCATCAAAATAAGTGTACTTTATGCCATGACCCAGAAATTCCACTGCTTGAAATTTATCCAATTCAAATGTACTGTCACAGGTTAACAGAATAATCAATGTACAGCATTATTTCAACTTGGTCTGCAATAATAAGCATAGAAAAGAATATCTTAGTGTTTATTAGTAGAAGACTGGTTAAACAAATTATGCTATATCCACACAATGGAATACTCTGCAGCGATAGAAAGAATAAAGAACTGTTTTACATACTTACCCGGAAAAAGTTCCAGGCCATACTATACAGTGAAAAATTCAATGTACAAAATGTCGTGTTATAGAATGAAATCATTTTTGAAAAGGTAAATAAATATAAGTACACATCTATGAACACACACCTATACACTTGTATATGTATAAAATAACTCTGGAAAAATGTACCCAAAACCTAATCTGCCTAAACGGAGACTAGTTGACAAGGATAAAGATACAAGGAAAAATTTTCCCTATACTTTCTCTTATTTACTTTTGAGTGTTTTTGACTCATGCAAATGTATTATTATTAAAATGAACTAAAACAAAGTAAAAAGGAAGTGACTTAAATCGCTTATGTTTAAAGAATTCAAATAGAATGTCCCCGCAGCTGCCTCTTCTCACAAGGAATTCTAAGTTTCTGGGCGTTCTGAAGGCCATGGGGGAAAGGAAGTCCATGAGTGCTTTGCTCATGAAGTTGGCAGGATGGATGAGGTATCCAAGACGTGCCAGGAATGGGGAGCACATATATTTTATAAGATGGATAAAAATCTTATTGGCTCAGAAATGATTTCAGGTCAATGTTCAAGTTGGGTGTATGTCACTACTGAGCTTCATATCATATAAGACATCTGACCATGTTATCTGAGGTGAACACAGTCATATCTATGGCAGAGGTCTATTTAACTCATAAAACATAGTAACAACT
The DNA here is from genome assembly GCA_006410875.1 of Neotragus pygmaeus. Lineage (NCBI taxonomy): Eukaryota > Metazoa > Chordata > Mammalia > Artiodactyla > Bovidae > Neotragus > Neotragus pygmaeus. The sequence continues at coordinate 36,658 of SJYV01032330.1, read as the reverse complement.
AGTATACTGCAAAATAAGAACGTAGACAGGTCACATTTTTCTTAGTGTCTTCATCCTGAGGCTGCCTTCTACAAACAGTGTAAGAATCAAAACTGGACACTCAGGACCCAACTCAGGTCCTAAGTGACTGGACCAGTGTCTTAGCATCCCTCAGCCCAGCTTTCCTCTTCTGCTGAGTTGAGCTGCTAGGAACAAGTAAGAACACACTCTAATTATCTGAGAATCAACTACAAAAGCAGGAGTATGCTCTTCCCATTAAACACAAAGGAAAACCAAGCCTCTTCAACTATTTGTCCAATGCTTGGTTAGAGACAAGTGGATAAGGGTTTGCTGTTCTCGTGGTGGTTGTTGTTTGGGCTTTTTTACTTTCTTTTTTGTGGGGGGAGCATAGTCGATTTACATTGTGTTAGTTTCACATGTACACCAAAGTGAATCAGTTATACATATACACAAATCCACTGTTTTTTTAGATTCTTTTCCCATTTAGGTCATTATAGCATATTTGGTAAAGTTTCCTGTGGTATACTGTGGGTTCTTATTAGTTATCTCTTTTAAATATAGAATTATACATATACATATATATGTCAATTCCAATATCCCAATTTGTGCCCCCCATTTCCCCTTCAGGAATCATAAGTTTATTTTCTACACCCGTTTATTTATGTTTTATAAATGGGTTCTTTATATAAGTGATACCGTATTTATCTTCCTCTGTCTGACTTACTTCACTCAGTATGATAATCTCTAGGCCCATCCATGTTGTTGCAAATGGCATTACTTTGTTCTTTTTTATGGCTGAGTAATATTACATTGTAGGCTTCCCAGGTGGCACAGGTGATAAAGAATCCACCTGCTAACTCAGGAGCAACAGAAGATGTACATTCAATCCCTGTGTCGGGAAGATCCCCTGGAGGAGGAAGTGGCAACCCGCTCCAAATTCATGCCTGAAAAACTCCACAGACAGAGGAGCCTGGTGGACTACAGTCCATGGGGTCACAAAGACCTGGACCCCACTGAGCAAGCACAGACACAATACTCCATTGTATACATGTACCCCGTCTTCTTTATCCATTCCTCTGTTGATGGACATTCAGGTTGCTTCCATGTCATTTTATTAAGTATTGAATTAACTAAGGGTGTTGCTGCTGCTGCTAAGTTGCTTCAGTCATGTTCAACTCTGTGCGACCCCATAGACGGCAGCCCACCAGGCTCCCCTGTCCCTGGGATTCTCCAGGCGAGAACACTGGAGTGGGTTGCCATTTCTTTCTCTAATGCATGAAAGTGAAAAGTGAAAGTGAAGTCACTCAGTTGTGTCCGACTCTTAGCGACCCCATGGACTGCAGCCTACCAGGCTCCTCCATCCATGGATTTTCCAGGCAAGAGTACTGGAGTGGAGGGCCATTAGGTAGGATGTCCTAAAGCAGAGTATCTATTCTGACCCTACCCAAACTCACTGGCTAAACACAGCAAGTCACCCACTCCCCTTGACCTCACACTTCACTTGAAAATGTGGTAATCAGACTGCATAAAGTTTCCTTGCATTTCTAAAATCCTACTTTCTGAGATTCCTCTAGTCATTCCTTCAACCAGTATTTACTATGCACAGCACTGTTGTTTTATAAATCTCAACTCAAAGTGAGTCAGGATTCTGAAGACAATTCAGTTAGTAGCAATCTTAAATGTCGATATTTGACTTTACCTTTTTTTTAAAGTTCTTTTGAGAACAGAACATCATATAAGTGAAATTAAATTATCAGTGAAAAAATATGAACTACTTTATTATATAGAGAAACCAAACTTATCTTTGTGCTGTGCTGTGATAAGGCAGTCATTTCTGACTCTTTGCGACCCTGTGGACTGTAGCCGTCCAGGCTCCTCTGTCCATGGGATTCTCCAGGCAAAAATACTGCAGTGGGTTCCAACTCCTTCTCCAGGGGATCTTCCGGACCAGGGATCAAACCCAGGTCTCTTATGTCTCCAGCTCTGGCAGGTGGTTCTTTCCCACTAGTGCCACCTGGGAAGTCCAAGTTTATCTTTAGGATGTATCATATTTATGTTCCTTAACTACTCATTGTAAGCATCCTAAAAGATATGCCCTCCCCTCATTTTGGCTAACAGTCACTCTTATTTCCAGTCTGTCTGTAGGGCTAGAAAGGCTATTCTTTTGCTTGTCTTGCTTCCTGATTTAGTAAAATAAGGCCCACAGGTGATATGAGAGGCCTTGCTCTCGAGTCATTAAACTGTCGTGGAGACACAGTAATAGACGCATTGAATGTGAATAGAGATGGGGCAGCAACATGATTACTGGACACACCGAGATTTGTGGAGTGTTTTACAGATTTTATCAGCTTTGTACCCATCATGTACCAAAAGCTCTCTTGTGGGCTTGAATATATGGCATAAACAATATTAAGAGACAAACAAGAAATGGAAAACAATTCAGACAGTAGGAAAATTATAATAGCCCAGTATACAAAGAGTTCCTATCAATTGATAAAGAAAATTCTGATTATGAGACTTCTTTATTTATTCATTCAACTAGTATTTCTTATGGAGAAGGCAATGGCACCCCACTCCAGTACTCTTGCCTGGAAAATCCCATGGATGGAGGAGTCTGGTAGGCTGCAGTCCATGGGGTTGCTGAGGGTTGGACACGACTGAGAGACTTCACTTTTACTTTTCACTTTCATGCATTGGAGAAGGAAATGGCAACCCACTCCAGTGTGATTGCCTTGAGAATCCCAGGGACGGGGGAGCCTGGCAGGCTGCCGTCTATGGGGTCGTGCAGAGTCGGATACGACTGAAGTGACTTAGGAGGAGGAGTATTTCTTAAGACCCTCTGTAACACAGCACTCTTGTTTTGTTAAAGGAATAAGAACAATCAGTGAAGAAGGAAGGAAAGAACCAATAAATGTGTGAAACCTTTATAAATTAAAGAGAAATACCACCTTAATAAAGAATGAGATAAGGTTTTTGATGTTATACATTGGCAAAATGATTAAGAGTGATTAAATTCAGTGCTTTAAATAAAAAAATCATTACTGGAGAACAGTTAATTTACAATGTTGTGTTACTTTCTGTTGCATAGTGAAGAGTATACACGTATCCACTCTTTAGATTCCTTTCCCATTTAGCCCATTACAGAGTACGGAGCAGAGGTCCCCGTGCTATACAGTGGGTTCTTATTAGCGATCTATTTCATAGATAGTAGTGTGCACACGTCACCCCAAGACTCACTCCCTACCTCGTTTTTCCCCTTGACAACCATAAGTTTGTTTTCTACATCTTTGATTCTATTTCTGTTTTGCAAATAAGTTCATTTGAGGCACTCTCATTTTGATGGGAATGTGAATTGCTATAAACCATTTTGGAAACTTATCTGGTAAAAGGCATTAAACGTAAAATACACATTCTCGAACCTACATCATTTTTTCTAATGTAGCATGTATAAACATGCAATATTTATATAAATAAGAATATATAATAAATAAACAATAATATATCTATTTAAGTAATGAGTATATATGAATAAGTTTGTTAAATATAGCATAATTTTCTGGTGGTTTAAACAAACAAACAAAAATATGGCCTGAAAGTGTTGAACAAAAAGTGGTGTATCATGATGGGATAATAGAGTCATTAAAAGAACGCATTATTGGCCAGGATTTTCTGAAGCTTTACTGATATGTAATTGATGGAGAATAACTTGCACATGTTTAAAGTGTACAATTTGAAAAGTTTGATATACACAGACAATTGTGAATCCATCAACACAATCAAGTTAATGAACATATTTTTCACACATCCCAATTTTTCTCTTGCTTCTTTGTAATCTCTTCCTTGGGTAACTCCCCACGAACTCTTTTCCACCTCCCTTCTCCCTGTCTGCAGGCAGCCACCATCTGCTTTCTGTCACTGCAAATTTGCTTGCATTTTCAAGAGGCTTATATAAATGGAATCGTTATGCATTCTTTAGTTTCTAATTTCTCTCTCTTGGCATAACTACTCTGAGAATTCATCCATGTTCCCTCATAGATCAGTGGTCCATTCTCTTTTCACTGATGAGTAGTATTCCACTGTGCAGATACACCAAAGTTGTTTATCTGTTCACCTACTGATGAATATTTGCATTGTTTCTAGCTTTTGCCCATTACAAATAGACATGAAAAAATGTGTGTACCAGTGCTGTGGGGTCATATGCTGTCTTTTCTCTTGAGTAAATCCTGTAGTGGAATGACTGGATCATATTATAAGTGTATGTTTCACATGCTAAGAAAATGCCAAATTGTCTTCCAAAGTAGTTGTCGAATATTACATTCCCACTAGCTGTATACAAGAGCTTTAGATCTTCCAAATCCTTCCTAAGACTTCATATGTTTTTAAAGTATTAGCCATTCTGCTAAATAAAAATGATAATGAAAGTGTTAGTTGCTCAGCTGTGTCTGACTCTTTGAGAACCCTTGTACTGTTGCCCACCAGGTTCCTCTTTCCATGGGATTCTCCAGGCAAATACTGGAGTAGGTTGTCAATCCCTTCTGCAGGGGATATCCCCACCCTAGAGATCAAATCCGGGTCTCCTGCATTGCAGGCAGATTCTTTACTGTTGAACCATCAGGGAAGCCCAATAGATATGTTCAGTTCAGTTGTGTCCAACTTTTTGCGACCCCATAAATCACAGCACGCTAGGCCTCCCTGTCCATCACCAACTCCCGGAGTTCACTCAAACTCATATGCATCGAATCGATGATGCCATCCAGCCATCTCATCCTCTGTCATCCCCTTCTCCTCCTGCCCCCAATCCCTCCCCAGCATCAGGGTCTTTTCCAATGAATCAACTCTTCGCATGAGGTGGTCAAAGTACTGGAGTTTCAGCTTCAGCATCAGTCCTTCTAATGAACACCCAGGACTGATCTCCTTTAGGATGGACTGGTTGGATCTCCTTGCAGTCCAA
>SJYV01032330.1:0-28272 GCA_006410875.1 Neotragus pygmaeus | reverse complement strand
CAGGATGTCTGGCTCTAGGTGAGTGATCACACCATCGTGATTATCTGGGTCGTGAAGATCTTTTTTGTATAGTTCTTCTATGTATTCTTGCCACCTCTTCTTAATATCTTCTGCTTCTGTTAGGTCCATACCATTTCTGTCCTTTATCGAGCCCATCTTTGCATGAAATGTTACCTTGGTATCTCTAATTTTCTTGAAGAGATCTCTCATCTTTCCCTTTCTGTTGTTTTCCTCTATTTCTTTGCATTGATAGGTAGTTATATCTAATTGAGATCTTTATTTTCAATTTTATAATTAAAATTATACACAAAAGACTATATTCAAAATTCTATGATAAACTATAATGGAAAATAGCATAAGAAAGAATGTGTATATATGTATAACTGAATCACTTTGTTGTTAGAAATTAGCACTTTATAAATCAACTACACTTGATAAAAATACTCATAAATGTACTTGAAAGTATAATTATGTTGAGTATCTTTCATGTGTTTATTTGATATTCATCTATCTTCCTCGGTATACATTCCTCAGTTGCTAAGTCACGTCCAACTCTTTGCAACCTAATGGGCTGCAGATGCCAGGCTGCTGGGTCCTCCAATATCTCCCAGATACTCATATCCATTGAGTTGTTGATGCTGTCTAAACATTGCATCCTCTGGCACCCTCTTCTCCTTTTGCCTTCAATATTTCCCACCATCAGGGTCTTTTCCACAGCTTTTCACATCAAGTGGCCAAAGTATTTTGGCACTTTAGCTTCAGCTTCAGTCCTCCCAATGCGGGGTTGATTTCCTTTAGGACTGACTGGTTTGATCTTGCAGTCCAAGGGACTCTCAAGAATCTTCTCTAGCATCACAATGTTCAAAAGCATCAGTTCTTCGGCACTCAGCCTTCTTTATGGTTCAACTGTCACAACTATACATGACTACTGGAAAAACCACAGCTTTGACTACATGGACCTTTGTCAGCTGAACAGGTACTGTATATTTAAGTTTTTTGCTCATTTTTTTAAAGTTGGGTTTTTTGTTTTCTTGCTATTTATTTTTATAGGACTTTATATATTCGATTTTAAGTTATCAGATATATACTTTGCAAATATTTCTTCCAGTCTATGGCTTGTCTTTCCATTCTCTTAACAATTATTTTTGAAGACTAAAAATGTTTAATTTTAGTAATGTCTAATTTGTAATTGTTTCATGGAGCATATTTTAGTGTCATATCTAAGTCATTTTTGCCTAACTCAAGGTCACGAAGATTTCTCCTATGTCCTCTTTTAGAATTCTTGGTTTTAGGGTTCATATTTAAGATCCATTTTATTTAATTGTATGTTTGGTACAAGAAACGGATCAGAGCCTATTTCCTTTGCTTATGCAATTATTTGTTGCACTATTTGTTGGAAAGATTATACTTTCTCCGGTGAATTTCCTTAATAGCTTTTAGAACAATCCTGAAAGAGTCAAGGGGCAGATGGCATTTGAACTGCACTTTGAAGGATAGTGTAGGTAAAGGCAGTCTCTCGCCAGTAGTTTTGAACTCCCATATAACCACTGAAGAACAGGCCTTGGGCCTCTTAAATCATTAAAGAACGCACACAGCCTGTGCTATTTTTATGACCTTCTGTGGGCTACCCACTCCAGTATTCTGGCCTGGAGAATTCCATGGACTGTGTAGCCCATGGGATTGCCAAGAGTCTGACACCACTGAGCAACTTTCACTTTCACTTCACTTTTCACTTTATGTGTGCTTTGTGAGGTCCCACTGTGGCACAGAGGGGTGCACACAGGCAAATTGCCCTGATCTGGTTGTTGACAGAGGCTCGTTCACTAAGGGGGACTAATGTCCATGACTGAGGCAGACCTTGCCCTGTCTCTAGGTAAGGAAGGCATTTCTCTACCCACTGCTTGACTGAGTTGTGCTTTCCTTGCTGACTCAAATTAAATAATGCAATAGGTAGAAATATTTACAGTCCTCTCCTGGGATTGCTAACCAGTGTACAGTACTCTGCTTGAGAACTGGGAGTATAACAATTGTGTGAAAGGATAAATCAGAGGCCAGGAGCTTTGACAATGTAGGACTCCAAGGGCAACAGCAAAGCTGTGTGCATGAGACCCTTAAAATCAAACCTGGCACTAAAGACGTTTCTACAATGCACCTTCTCTGATAACATTCTGGTTTACAACCCTTCAATGCCTTCCCATCCCCTAAGGAGCATGTACCAGCACCTTCATGATCTGGCCTCTCTTGTACTGTTCCGATTCATTTCTTGCCAGATCCCTCAACCCTACTGTTCTGACTCAAGATTCAGATAAACCAAACATTTCCTAGTTTTCTACAGGAGTGATGCTCTCTCTAGATTACAGGCCTTAGTGCATCTTATTCCCTCTGCCTGGAACATCTTCCTCCATTTCCCTTAACTCACTGTTCCAAGTTTGTTCCCAACAGTCTCTTAAGATTCAACTTTGGAGTCTTCCTCAGTCTCCAACTCTATGTACTCATAAGGTATGTTGCTAATTAGGGCTGATCATATAATTTGCAGAGTCTAGTGTAAACCAAAAATGTGGGGGAAAGCGTTATTAAAGACACCACCAATGTAAAGCTATTGCTTTGTTTTCACAGTCTCCTGACTTGTTCATTTGCTTGCTATTTGCTATTATTTACTATTTATTGTAATTCTAACTAAAAAATTGTAAAAGTTAATTAACATGAATTTTACTATTCATCTCTATATTATGCAATGCCAGTTCTTTCCCCTTTTAAAAATTGAGGTAAAATTTATATGTTACATAATACTAATTTCAAGTATACAACATAGTAGTTTGACATTTGTATACACTAAAAACCATCACCATAAGTCTAGTTACCATCCATCACCATACAACTGACCTCCTACACTCATTTTATCCCCTGCCAAGATGTTTTTTTTTCTGGTAACTGTCAGTCTTTTCTTTGTATCTATGAATTTACCTTTGTCTTGTTTTGTTTCTTCCTCAGTTTTCCCTCATGTAAATGAAATAAAACAGTATTTGTCTTTTTCTGACTTATTCACTTAGTATAACACCTTCAAGGTCCAAACTTGTCACAAATGATGAGATTCCCTTCTTTTACATGGCTAAGTAGTATGCCATTGGTGTGTGTGTGTGTGTGCATGCACGCTATATCTTCATCCATTCATCCATCAATGGATATTCAGGTTGTTTTCATATCTTTGCTATTTTAAATAATGCTGAGGGTGCATATATCTATTTGCATTAGTGTTTTCATATCCTTGGGATAAATATCCAAAAATGGGATCACTTGATAGTTCTTATTTATTTATTTATTTTTTTTTTGAGGAACCACCATTTTGTTTTCCAGAGTGGCTATACCAATTTACATTCCCACCAACAGTGAATGAAGGTTTCCATATCTTTGCCAACACTTATTATTTTTGTCTTTTGGATAACAGTCATTCTAGCAGGTGATATCCCAGTGGGGGTTTTGATTTACATTTCTCTGACAACTAATGATTTTGAACATATTCACAAGTCCCTACTGGCCATCTGCATGTCTTCTTTAAAAAATTATCTACTTAGATAATCTGGCCATTTTTTAATAGAACTTTTTTTTTTTTAACTATTGACTTGTTTCAGTTCTTTATATGTTTTGATATATTATTTGCAAATATTTAGGAAGTTGCATTTTCATTTAGATGGTTTCCTTTATTGTTCAGAAGCCTCTCAGTCTGATACAGTCTTACTTGTATATTTTCAATTTTGCTGTCTTTGCTTTTAGAGTCAGATCCAAAAACTCAGTGCCAAGACCAACGTAAAAGAGCTTACTTTTTATGTTTTCTTTTAGGAGTTTTGTGGTTTCAGGCCTTAAATTCAAGTCTTTAATTCATTTTGGGTAAAATTTTACATATGGTGTCCACTGAGTACGATGTTAGTTATGGTTTTATAATGTGGACTTTGTTGTGTTGAGGTTCATTCTCTCCATACTCACATTATTGAGAGTTTTTTATCATAAACAGAGGTTGAATTTTGTCAAATACTTTTTCTATATCTATTGAAATGATTATATGATACTGATATTTTTTAATTGTGGTGTATCATGTTAATTATTTTGCAATGTTAAATTGTCCTTGTAACCCTGGAATAAATCCCACTTGACCATGGTGTGTAATTCTTTTAATGTATTATTGAATTCAGTTTGCTAAAATTTGTTGAGAATTTTTGCACCTTTGTTTGTCATGGATACTGGCCTGTAATTTTCTCTTTTGTTGTGGTATCTTTGTGTAGTTTTTGTGTCAGGATAATGCTGACCTCCTAAAATGAGTTTGGAAGTGTTCCTCCCTTTTAATTTTTTTGCAAGGGTTTGAGAAGGATAGATAGATACACTTGACTTTCCTTATTCCTGGGTGTCACATTCACAGGCTCAACTAACCATGAATAAATTTGAATATGGAACTCACGAACATGGACAACTATATGCACAACATCCTTTTTATATAAGGGATTTGAGTGTGAGTGGATTTTGGTATAGCCAAAGAGAGTTCTGGAAACAATGCCCTGCAGATACTGAGGGATGATTGTAGAAAATTTTCTTTGAATCTTTGGTAAAATTCACTAGTAAAACTGTCTGGTTCTGGGCTTCTGTTTGTTGGTAGCTTTTGTTTTTGTTTTTGAATCGCTGACATGTTCTTTTTACTAGTAACTGGTCTATTCACACTTTCTATACCTCCATGATTCAGTATTGGAAAATTGCATGCTTCTAGGAATTTATCCATTTCTTCTAGGTTGTCCAATTTGTTGGTATATAGTTTTTCATAGCAATCTCTTTGATCCTTTGAACTTGTGTGATATTAATTGTAATTTATCCTCTTTCAATTCTGATTTTATATACTTGAGCCCTCTCTTTTTTCTTTTGGTGAGTCCAGCAAACATTTGTCATCTTTGCTTATTTTTTCAAGAAACAGCTATTAATTTCATTAATATTTTCTGTTGCATTTTTATACTCTATTTATTTCCTCTCTGACCTTTATTAATTCCTTCCTTCTAATTGGGGTTTTGTTTGAGATTTTTCCTGTTTCTCGAGTAGGACTGTATCACTAAAAACTTCCCTCTTAGGATTAGAACTACTTCTGCTGCATAATATAGATTCTGGGAATGTTGGAGTTGCATTTTCGTTTGTCTCAAGGTTGTTCAGTAGCATATTGTTTGATTTCCATATATTTGTGAATTTTACAGTGTTTTTCTTGTAATTTATTTCTAGTTTCCTGCCATTATGGTAAAATATATATATATATACTTGTTGTCATTTAGTCATGTCCGACTCTGCGACCCCATGGACTGCAGCTTGCCAGGTCTCTTTGCCCCTCACCACCTCCCGTAGTTTGCCCAAGTTCATGTCCATTGCACGGGTGATGCCATCCAGCCACCTCATTCTCTGATGCTCTCTTTTCCTTCTGCCCTCACTCTTTCCCAGCATCAGGGACTTTCCTAGCGAGTCAGATGTTCACATCAGATGACCAAAATACTGAAGTTTCAACTGCAGCATCAGTTATTCCAATCAGTATTCAGGGTCGACTTCTTTTAAGATTGACTTGTTTGATCTCCTTGCTTTTCAAGAGACTCAAGAGTTTTCTCCAGCACCACTTTTTCAAGGCATCACTTCTTCGGCACTCCACCTTCTTTCTGGCCCAGCTCTTATGATTGTACACGACCACTGGGAAGACCATCGTCTTGACTATATGTGCCATTGTTGGCAGAGTAATGTCTCTGCTTTTCATCACACTGTCTAGGTTCATCATAGCTTTCCTGCCAAGAAGCAAATATCTGATTTCATGGCTGCACTCACCATCTACAGTGATTTTAGAGACCAAGAGGAGAAAATCTGTCACTACTTCCACCTTTCCCCCATCTATTTGGCCTGAAGTAATGGAACTGATGCCGTAATCTTAGTTTTTTGTTTGTTTGTTTTGTTTTTCTTTAATATTTAGTTTTAAGCCAGCTCTTTCACTCTCCTCCTTCACCCTCATCAAGTGGCTTTTTAGTTCTGCTTCACTATCTTCCATTAGGGTGGTATCATCCGTATATCTGAGGTTGTTGATGCTTCTCCCACCTATCTTATTCCAGCTTGTAACTCATCCAGCCCAACATTTCTCATGAGGTGCTCAAGGTATAGATTAAACAAACAGAGTGACAGCAGACAGCCCTGTCACACTCCTTTCTCAATCTTGAACCAATTAGTTGTTCCATACAGGGTTCTAACTGTTGTTTCTTGACTTGCATACAGGTTTCTCAGGAGACGGGTAACATGGTCTGGTATTCCCATATCTTTTAAGAGCTTTCCACAGTTTATTATGATCTACACAATCAAAAGCTTTGGCATAATCAATGAAGCAGAGGTAGATTTTTTTTTTTTAATTCCCTAGCTTTCTCTATTATTCAGTGAATGTTGACAATTTGATCTCTTATACCTCTTCCTTTTCTAAACCCAGCTTGGACATATGAAAGTTCTTGTTTCACATTATGCTAAAGCCTAGCATACAAGATTTTAAGCATGACCTTATTAGCATGGGAAATGAGTGCAATTGTCCGATGGTTAGCATATTCTTTAGTATTGCCCTTCTAGGGAATTGAGATGAGGATTGACCTTTTCCAGTTCTGTGGCCACTATAGGGTCTTCCAGATTTGCTGACATATTGAATGCTCAAACTCATGTCTATTGAGTCGATGATACCATGTCATCATCTAATCCTCTGTTGCTTCCTGCTCTCAGTCTTTCCCAGCATCAGGGTCTTTTCCAATAGGCTGGCTCTTCACATCAGGTGACCAAACTATTGGAACTTCAGCTTCAGCATCAGTCCTTCCAGTGAATATTCAGACTTGATTCCCACTGCTTTGATTTCCTTGCTGTCTAAGGGAGTCTCAAGAATCTTCTCCAGCACCACTGTTCAAAAGCATCAATTATTTGGTGCTCAGCCTTCTTTGGAGTCCAACTCTCACATCCATACATGACTACTGGTAAAACCATAGCTTTGACTAGAAGGAACTTTGTCAGCAAAGTGATGTCTCTGCATTTTAATAAGATATCAGGTTTGTCATAGCTTTTCTTCCAAGGAGCAAGTGTTTTTTAATTTCATGGTTGTAGTCACCACCTGCAATGATTATGAAGTCCAAAAAAATAAAGTCCATCACCATTTGCATTTTTTCTCCATCTATTTGCCATGAAGTGATGGCACTGGATGCCATGATCTTCATTTTTTGAATGTTGAGTTTTAAGCCAGGTTCTTCCCTCTCCTCTTTTACCTTCGTCAAGCGGCTCTATAGCTCCTCTTCACTTTCTGCCATCAGGGTGGTGTCATCTACTTATGTGAGGTTACTGATATTTCTCCCAGCAATCTTGACTCCAGTTTGGAGGGTTTTGTCTTGTGCTTACAGTGAGGTTCGCACTTAATGGCCTATATATACAACAGTCTATTTTGATAGCAACCTAAATTTGAAAACATTCTAGGAACTCTATATTTTTACACTTTTCCCTATATTTTTGTGTTTTGATATCATATTTTACATCTTTTTATTTTGTGTATCCCTGAATTAATCATTGGAGTTATAATTAATTTTACTTTCATCTTTTAACCTTAGACTAGCTTTATAAGTGGTGAATCCACTACCCTTACTATGTATTTGCCTTTACCAACGAGATTTTTATTTTCATATGTGTTCTTGTTGCTAGTCAATGTTTTTTTCTTTTCAGCTCAAAAAGCTCCTTTAATATTTCTTATAAAGCTGGTATAGTGTTGATGAACTCCTTTAGCTTATCTCTCCTTCAATTCCGAATGATAACATTGCTGAGTATTCTTTGTTGGAAATTTTTATCTCACTAACTTTGAATATATTATGCCTCATCCTTCTGACCTTAAACTCTCTGATGAAAAATCAGCTGACCATTTTATGGGGTTCCCTTGTACACAAGAAATAGTTTTTTTCCTGAAATTTTTAAGAATTTTTGACTTATCCTTAACTTTTGATATTTTAACTATAATGTGTTCTGGTTTGGATCTGTTTGGGTTCTTATTTGGAACTTTCTGCCCTTCCTGAACCTCGATGTCTATTTGCTTCCCCAGTTAGGGAAGTTTTCAGTCATTATTTCTTTAAATAGTTTTCCAGCCCATTTATCTCTTCCTCTTTTCTTCCTGGGACTCTATAATGCAAATATTATTCCCCTTGATGTTGTAAGTCCCTTAAGCCATCTCTACTTTTGCCTTTTTGCTGCTCTGTTTGGATGCTTTCACTACCCTGACTTCCAGGTTGCTGATTCGTTCTTCTGCTTTATCTAATCTGCTATTGGATCCTTCTAGTGTATGTTTTGTTAGTTGTTACTTTCTCATATTTTCTCTTTTACGAAGTTGTCAGCGTGCACATCCATTCTTCTCTGGAGTCCTATGAAGCCCAGGAACGCAAGTATTTCTGGCCACCAGGGCCAGGCGATCAAGGGGCATCCCTTGTGTTGACTGTGCTGATCAGCTGGCTCTAGTGAGGCTGTGGCAGCATCCTGAGGTTGGGGCATGCCCACTGTTTTCATGACGCAGGGAAGAGCTTTGGGAGCAGGGTAAGGGCATGCCCATGATTTTGGCAACGCTGTGTTTGTATGTGCCCCTTAGGACCTATAGGCATAAACCTTGTTGGTTTCCAAAGTTAGATATTTGGGGGGGGTCTTATTTCTTCCGCACAGGCTGCAAACGTTAGTGCCTTCAATGTAGGGCACAAATCCCTCATTTCTAAAGGAGCAGCTCTATCTTGTGAAATTTTTCCCTACTGTGGGTCAATGCTATTGCACCATGGCTGAGGTTTTTGGCAAGATGTCTCTGCCTTACCAAACTATCTTCATGTGTCCCTTTTGCTCCTTGTTGTAGAGGACGTGTCCAGTCAGTTCTTTTCCAGTGTTAATTGTTCCATACATAGCTATACCTCTGGTGTATCCCATGTACTTCAGCATGATCAGTCTCTTCAGTCGTGTTTGACTCTTTGTGACCCTGTAGACTGCAGCCCACCAGGCTCCTCTGTCCATAGGATTCTCCAGGCAAGAGTACTGGAGTGGGTTGCCATTTCCTCCTCCAGGGGATCTTCCCGACCCAGGGATCAAGCCCACTTCTCTTCTGTCTCCTGCATTGGCAGGTGGGTTCTTTACCACTAGCACCACTTGGGAAGTTTGTATGTTCCTTGAAGAAGGTTAATTGTGGAACTTTCTATGGTTTCATCTTGACTGTCCTCTGAATCCATAATGATTTTTAAAGTAACAAAAGTAGATTGAAGCATGATATGTTTAGTATAATCCAAGTTTCATAGGAATAAAAACAGCCAAAAATGTACAAGTGCATACACATTTTTCTATACATATAGATGTGTAGTATAAGAGAAAAAGGTAAAGATCACACAAGTTATTAACATCACCATTTACTGGAAGTTGATATGGGATATAGTCATGAAGAAAAGGGGTACAGAGTGAGCAGATAGGGGAAGATTCTTAGTTATCTTTCTTTATGTATATTTACATTATTTAATCAATTTTAGGAAACATGAATTACTCTTACAATTTCTGAGGGAAATTTGCTAAAGAAAAAACCAAAATGACAAAAAATTACACTAAAAGTCAGCAAAAGGGGCAGCAAAATAGGCAAAGGCAAGAAGCTGGGGTTAAAAGAATCTGAAGGCAAAAATGAAGCAGACAAGTCTCCCAAGTGTGTTGCCTTCTCCTGCAAGATCAGCCAAAACTCATGTCCTGAACATGAATGAATACTGAACAGAGATCCTTGCCTTACCGTATATGTATATAGAAAATTTATAACATGTGAAAATGACCTCGAGTGTCAGTATCTGATTAATGAAAGACAGGATTCATTTCCAGCTAAAAATTTCATATACATCTAGAGCTCTTTAGTTATCCCTTATCATCATTCTTGCTCCATCTGAAAATATATGCAACAGCATTTTATCTGCAGTGGAAGCTCAGAGTCATGACCAGTGGACCACCAGGGAGCTGTGTTACATGTGTAAAGTTACAAACTGCTTTCCTCATAGTCCTGTTCTTATGTGGGGCTAGACACTGTGCTCCCAACTTATAAATAAACTTAAGCTCTTATTTAACATCCTATAAATAATAGTTGAGTTATAGTGAAAGCATTGCCATTTGTTTTCTTCTTTCTCCTTATGGACCAGGAAACACAGCTCTGGATTTCAAGCACCCAAGTATACTATTATTTTGACTACACAGAAAACATGGCAGGGTAAATTTAAAAATAATTTGGGTGAAATCCATCAGGAAAGTCTCCTGGTTGATCAGGTTCAGATTAAAATTAATCACAGATTTTTTAAAATTAATATTTAACTGTAATTTCATTCCCCCAAATATTACCCAGGTAATTGTCTTTAATCTCTACTTCATTTTGTGTATGCAGACATGGCCTCAAAAAATACTCTAACAAAGATGGGAAGCAACTCTTGCAAGTTGATATATTATTTCTGTGCAATTTCCACCATGAAGAGAGCATATTAGTGCATTTATTGACCATCTGTGTCTATTGGTACCATGGCCAGTTACCCTGGAGGACTAAGACACCCTGCTTTGTAACAGACACTTGGACAATCACAGGGCCTCCCAAATGAACAATGTGAGGTCTATATTATGCGCAGATGGAAGACAGATAAACAGCCAAACATGGCAGGTTCAGCAATTTGCTTGGAATCCTCAGTCCTGGAGGACTAAGATAGGCACACAGAAATATGTCTAAGCCAGTCTCCATTTTCATGAAACAGTAATAGTGACACTTAGGGGAGATTTTTACACTAGTTTCTCACTTATACCACCAAATAAAATTGTCAGTTCATTTAAGAAGTACCCTTTCTTGGGGAAAGCCCTGTTATCTGTCTATTCACAATGTCCTTTAAAAACTCTTTTTTTGTTTTCTCTGTGGGCAGCTTCAGGTTGGAAAAGAAAGAAAAATAAGCAAAACAAAAAAAAATGGATTTGAGGCATGAATGACAGATTAGAAAACACAATGGCTGTGCAATTCTTCTTTTTTGGCATTCAGGAAACACAAGAATACCTACTTTCAAAACCAAATTATATTTAAATTTAAATAATTACTTTTTGGCATATTCATCACTTTAAAAACAGGATAATCATTACATTTGTATAGTACTTTTTGCTGTTGTTTTGAAATGGTTAACTTCTCTGCTCAGGAAACCAAATATTGTCCTCTTAATCATTCATCATTTTCACTGGCTTCCTAGACAATTAGGTACAGATCATTGAGACTTAAGGAGCTTTAAAACTTTTTCCACAGACTTCACTATCCTTTACTCAGTATATATAATTCACTATTATATTATTTCGTGCATAGCTCCAGAATCTTTCTGTTATTTCTTTGCTTTTTAAGAATTTCACACAAAGTAAACTATTATTTAGTAATATTTAAATATGTATTTCATATAAAAATGCTAAATAAACTCCTTGAGAGTTTTCAAGTATCTAGATAGAATGTTATGGAGTTCATCTGCTGAATCCTCAATCTAGAACAATGACCCCTTCTGCCCCAACCATGTATCTATTCCAAATAGCTTAGCTACTCATTTATTCATTAAGCATTTATTGAGTACCCATTACATTCCAAGCACTGTAAAATATACTGGGACAAGTTGATAAATGACTCATTTCTTACTGTGGAGTATCTCATAGTCCACAGGAGAACAAAGAGAGCATATAAGATAAATTACAACTCAATGTGATAGGAACCAAATAGAGTTATACATAAAGTTCTGTGAAAGCACTGAAACAATGTGACCAATCCCTATTCAGGGAGTTTAGGAAGCCTTCGTAGGAATGACAGAAATTCACCCGAGTCTTCAAGAATGTATAGAGGTTGGTCAAGTAATGAAAGAATAAATGGATGAATGAAGAATTTTGACAGGATGACTGAAGAGTCAATTATCAACACCAGTTGTGATCTAGGCAGCCTTGGGAATGGTTTTCTAGATGAGAAGAATAGCATTTGCAAATGGGAAGACAGGATGAAACACGGCAAGCTTAAGGAATGACAAGATACTCAGGTTACCTGAACAAAAGGCAGGTACAGAGGAAGATGCAAGGAAAGGAGGTGGAAGATCAGGTTGAGACCAGCATCAAAATCTCTTAAGTCCAGTGTAACGTGTTTATACTACATTTTGGAGGAAACAGAAAGGCAAGACAGATTTTAAGAAGAAGATTTAAAACATTCAAATGGACTTATTGAGCACCTAGAATCTGCCAGGTCTGTTCTAGACCCAGCATTTACAGCCATAAAGAAACTGAAAAGAGCTCCTGATTTCAAGGGGAATGGAAGATAATAAGCAAAATAAAGAAGTATATGTAGTAACTTTAAAGGTGATAAGTGCTAGGGAGAAGAATAAAACAGGAAAGAGCACAGTGATTCAGTTCAGTTCAGTTGCTCAGTCGTGTCCAACTCTTTGCAACCCCATGGACGGCAGCACACCAGGCTTTCCTGTCCAACACCAACTCCTAAAGCTCGCTCAAACTCATGTCCGTCGAGTTGGTGATGCCATCCGACCATCTCATCCTCTGTCATCCCCTTCTCCTCCTGCCCTCAATCTTTCCCAGCATCAGTCTTTTCAAATGAGTCAGCTCTTCCCATCAGGTGGCCAAAGTACTGGAGCTTCAGCTTCAGCAACTGGTTGGATCTCCTTGCAGTCGAAGGGACTCTCAAGAGTCTTCTCCAAAACCACAGTTCAAAAGCACCAATTCTTCGGTGCTCAGCTTTCTTTATGGTCCAACTCTCACATCCATGATGATCAGATTTGTTTTTTAAAAAATAAATCTTTTAGATTATTTGAAGAGATTAGAGACAGACTGTAGATAAGGTTACAAGTTAAGATTCCATTACAGCATCCATGGCAGGTATGATGAGATGAAGAACTGAGATTGTACAATGGGAATAAAGAGAAAGATAGACCCTAAAGGATCAAGAGGACTCCACTGGGGTGAATTGTGTATGAGACTGAAGAAGAAAATGAAGGATAAGGATTAGAAAGGAAAGATAACGAATTAAGTTGTATAAGTGATATAAAATTTCCTTACAGTCATATATCTCTTAAGCTCTCTTAGATCATTAGATATTACTTCTCTTCATTCTTTTCAACAAGAAATAATAAACAGATCCAACTACCTGAGATAGTTCAGTATAGCCAACAATATCACTGCCTCTGGGAAATGGTTTCTTAGCATCTGAATAGTCATCCAACAGGTCATCTTGGGAGAAAATAGTTGGAAATTTTCTGTACCTTTTTTCTGATTATACTGTGAACCAAAAAGTTAGAGGTATGGACCACCAGAAAACACATTCTTCATCCTATCCTAGCTCCACAGATCAAAGGAAGCATTGAAGTCTGGTGGTTTACACTGAAGTCTTATAGTAAATTTTTAGTGAATGATGACTGATATGATTTGCTTGCTACCCTCTCTGAATGTAATGGACATATTTGGGGAGTCAGTGTCAACCACTCGGTTCAGTTTTTTTATATCAGGACAGTGCCACCGTGCCTCTAGTTGCATCCCAGCCCAGTAATGAAAGTGCCGGTCTTTTCCGAGCCTCTCTCGTGACTCTCAGTGCTCCCAACCACCTGTGTCGTCTGGCATCAGTGTCTGTTGCTGCATTCCTGGCTGCCGCGTCAATGACAGCTCCATCCTTGTGGGGGCGAACTGAGGAGACAGATGGTGTCTCAGTACAGGGTGGGAACTGTCAGTCATGGAGGAGAGGGCTAAACGTGAGGCTGGAGTGTAGATCAATATCATGCCTCACGTGGATCCAATTTTCTGTTGTTCAGTTGCTCAGTTGTGTCTGACTCTTTGCAACCCCATGGTCTGCAGACGCCAGGCTTCCCTGTCCTTCACCTTCTCCTGGAGTTTGTTTAAACTCATGCCCATTGAGTCAGCAATGCCATCCAACCTCTCATCCTCTGTTGCTCCCATCTCGACCTGCCCTCAATCTTTCCCAGCATCAGGGTCTTTTCTGACGAGTCAGCTCTTCGCATTAGGTGGCCAAAGTATTGGAGCTTCAGTGTCAGTATAATTCCTTCCAATGAATATTCAGGACCAGGATAAATATCAGAAACTAAAATGAAGTGACCTCATGTCTATTCATTCTTAGGGAGTTCCTAGATCCATCTGAAAGACTTGAATTTTCTTTGCCTAAAACTAGAGGGAAATGAACAACCAAATAGGGACTACCCTGTTCATTGTGCCTCTTTTTAGCCGTTATCCAGTTTGGATAAGTCATTGATCAATCACTGAAGAAGTGCTGTTCCTAATATAAAAATAAACTCTGGATGGGAACCAAGACCAACTGCATTTCCTCTCAAGTAGAAGGGAAAGGTCCCTCCCCTGAAGTGAGATCGGAGTCCAGAAAGGAGTCACAGATTTGCAGAGGAGAGGGTCCCCATGGAGTCACAACAGTTTTCAGAGCAAATTCTGGAAGCAAAGAGCTGACTCCAGTAGTAGTAATTTATTCTTGAGAGCCAAGAGTAGTTTGCAGTGGTAGAAGAAGCAAGAGCTTTTGTTCCTTTTCCTTAGGAAGAGTGCTTTATACAAATTCCCTTTTATTTTGAGCATATATATATATATTCTTTCCACTTTCTTGCTTTTCTGAAAGTTAGTTCCGGGGATAAAGGGAAGAAAAAGATTCAGGGATATCTAAGGACATCTTAAGTGGGAATAGAGACTATATCTGAGTAACTTCATGCTTGCTGCTAGGTCTTTTTGCAGCAGAATAAATAAATGAAACTCACCTTCAGTCCGTGGGAGATGAAAGAAAATTTCTTCCAAATATCTTTTTGTTCAGGGAGGGTCTCTGTCATGTACCGGTTGTCTAATTGTTGGCCTAAAGGAAAGCTTGTACAACATAAGCTGGTATTCCAGAGAGAAATGAGGAACACAGGGAGAACCCAATTATCAAAGTATCACAGTGTTGTTCTGTGGTGGGGCTTCTGTTTTATCCTTGTTTGAGTTTATCAAATTTCTATTTTGATCCTTTAAAACAAATATCCTTCTCTCTCATACAGAAGCCATCCACCGTGCATCTATTTCGCTTGCACATGTGTTTACAGACACTTGCTTGCACATACATGCAAACAGAAAAGGGAACAGGCACCCAGAAAGAAATATCCTAGGTTGACATATAGCCATGTGAACAAACGTATACTGAAGCCTCTGCCAAGACCAGGAAAACAACAGCCAAGTCTGTCCAAACGAAGCCGAAAGCCCTGTCCTTTACACTATGTCGCAGGTAAAGGTGGGCCTGGAGACAGTCATATGAGTTTGGGGACTTCTTTCCTCCAGCTTGAAACGTATTGCTGGTAAAATGTAATCATTCAACATTTAGGACTGTCTCCTCTGAGAGATGAAGAGAGAGATTGGATGCATATGGCACTGATCCCCAAAAGCAAAGGGGAAAAAGAACAAGGGAAAATTGGGGGCAATAATAATTGGCAAGGAATAGGTGAAAGGGAGGCATTCCCAGCAGCATTCTCCGAATTGACAGAACAAACTGAGGCCTCCACAACCCCCTTTTTTGTGTTTACAGATGTGTAGACCCCCAGGCAAGATTTTTTTGGGGTACTGTTAGTCTAGATTCAACAGAAGGGACAAAATAAAATATAACACATTAAAATGCTGGGAAAATGACCAAAAAGGAGCCTCCATGAGATTCACAGATAAACTCATCCAACACCTCCGATCCTGGCTGCTCCGTCCCCTTCCCTCCTGCCCTGAAAATGACCAGGTAAATGACCAGGTAGCTACGAACTTCCAGGATCCAGGAAACTCCTAGGGACTCTTGCGTTCTAACCCTGGAAAATACTCAGATTTCAATTGCTTCAAGGGAACAGAAAACAGTACTGATGAGCGCGTACTTGGCTGGTGTATCCCTTCTGAAGAACTAAGTCCAAATTCTGTACCAACTATATTAATATATTAATAATTTCAGAAAATTGTACCCAGGTGCCCCATTGTCTGTCTGGACTACCTGGTCTCCTGGGGTTTCAAGACTTTTTAAAAGACAGGGAGTAGCACATCATTTGATCCTGAGATAACCTTTACAAGTCAATCTCTCAGACAAGCCTCTCCCTCCCTGGTAGACAGATGCATCGTGAAGAATTTGGCAAGGTTCAATCGATAACTGAAGTAATGCAAGTAATGACACCAGTGTGAATGCTGCTGGCTTAGATATTTCCTGTTTTTCAGAAGGAACAAGTACCCACTATTCCTGTCATTTTAAGGGAAAGAAACAAGGACCATTATTTCCTTGGCTTAATATTAATATTAAATGGATGCCCACAGAATGTTGTCAATGAGAATCTGTGTTTAAGCGATAATATATTCTAAAATGCTTGGCCCAGAGTTTTCTTAAGAAACAGCTCTTAAGATAATGAAGTTTATGACATTTCTGAATATTCTCATGGTTTGGGATTAGGGGCAGGAGGGGAGATATGGCGAAAGCACAGTAGCTACCTGATAGACCTTTGATGTAGCTACTGAGGAATGAATAAATCCGTGAAGAGCCATCATATCTGAATCATTCTCATTGATTAAAGAGGGCTCACTGTCTAATGCAAGTTAGGAAGAAAGTGTGTTATTACAAATGCCCGCCCTACAGGGGGCTGGCCATAGTCACACACTGATATTATTTTAATAGTAGTAAAAGTCATAAGAATGGGCTTTTTCCATGAGATGAGAAACGTTTACTTTCTTTTTAGTTAGAAAATCAACCCACAAGATCATCAAAAAAGATTAAATTTTCAAAGAAGGCAGTTATATAAAGCGAGGTCAGCATTTGAAATTGACAAAAAGTTGTGGGCTTGTTTTTGTTTGTTTTTTTTTTCTTTTAGAAGATAACTTTTTGGAAAAAAACAGCTAAAATTTCAAAGTTGGCAATAAGGTTTTCTTGGATCTTCTGGTATTTCAAACATGGCCAGGATGGAATATGTAAATAAACAAAAATAAACACAAAACCAAAGATGCTTATTCTAACTGTTTGGGCAGAAGAGACGGTGGAAGGGCCACAGGGATGACTGACAATGTGACCTAGGATGGACCTGGAGCCTTGCTTCCCAAGCTGAGGATTACAGATCAGCTGCAGGAACATCAGGGAACTCGTGAGAAACACAAAAGCGCAGGCCCTACCCCAGACCTACTGAATCAGACTCTGCATTTTTAGCAAGATCCCCAAGTGTCTTGTCTCCACATTAAATTTGTGAGAGTTTAATTCGAGAGTTAGTGCTTTTGGCACAGAAGAGCCTGACTTTTCACGTGGTGTATAAACTGGAGTCATAACTACCTAAAAAATATCCATTGAGAGAGAGGGAGATGGCACCTTTCTAGGTAAACTAGCAGTTACTTTGCAGAGCACATTTTGAAAGAAACCTGATTTCTTATGCTAACTGCATGAATCTGTGCTGCAGCATTAGTAGCTAAATGCAGACGTTTATTCTTTGTTGTAGTAAACAAATAACAACAACACAGAATCTGAGCATCTCTGTAAGTTAGCATAAAATTCAGCTCGAGACATATACACTATCATGTGTAAAATGGACAGCTAGTGCGAAGCTGTGGTATAGCACAGGGAGCTCAGCTCAGTGCTCTGTGATGACCCAGAGGGGAGGGAGGCTCAAGAAGGAAGGGATATATGCATAATTATGGCTGATGTGCATTGTTGTATGGCAGAAACCAACACAATACTGTAAAGCAATTATACTCCAATTTAAAGAAAAATCAGCTCAAGACTCTGGCGATGACTAGTAACTGACGCAGGAGTAGAGAGAGAAAAAAGTAAGATAAGGAACCAAGCTGTACCAGTGCAACACTTCAGCCAAAGGGCTTAGGGCTGCTCCGGAGGCTCAGATGGTAAAGGATCTGCTGGCAATACAGAACGCCTGGCTTCGACCCCTAAGTCTGGAAGATCCCCTGATGAAGGGAATGGCAACCCACTCCAGTATTCTTGCCTGGAGAATTCCATGGACTGAGGAGCCTGGCAGGCTACAGTCCATGGGGTCCCAAAGAGTTGGACATGACTGAGTGATTAATACAAAGGGCATCTTCTATGAGTTAGGTCCAATGCTGGGCTCCAGAAAAGATTTTTGTCTTTTAAATCAAACAGCAACCCAAATAAGGAATGAACTCTTATTTCACTAATGAGGAAATCATGGCCTAGCAAGGATGAAATAATTGCTCAAGGTCACAAAACTTATAAGTGAAAGAACCAGGATTTGAAATTGGTTTTGTCTGAGTCTGATGGCTCTCACAACTATGCCATGCTGCTAAGTACAGATATCATTTCAGTAAGTTAAATATTTATTAAAATATATAGTTATTATGACACTTTGATTTATGCTAAACTGCATGCTTCCTTTGTATTTATATAGCCTTGAATTAAAAGAAACTTTTCATATATTGTTAAAAATAGATATCTGAACAGGGTGGACCCCAAATGGTAATTTTAGTAAAAATTCCAGCACCCACAGTCACTGGCACAGAGAGATGACATCCGTTATTGAATTCTGCCCGAGTCAAGCTTGTCTGCAGGCAGGAGTGCACTCTTTATTATAAAAGGATGACCTCCAATACAGTTTCAAAGGATTTTGATCATTCACCACATCAGTATTAACCCCCTTTAATCATCAACTGGCAGAAGAATTACCATAGGGGAACAGAAGGTGGAACTCTAGAGACCCCGCCATGTGTAATTCACATGGAATGTGTATTGACCAAGAAACAGTTAACGATTTAAGGTGCTGAATAGATTTGTAATCGTGTGCGTGTGCATTTGTATATGTGCTCATGTTCCTGTACACATGCATGGATCAAAAGCTTAGATAAACATCAAACCTTCGGCGAAATAAACACAAAAGACCAGGAACATTAGTTTTAGGCTTTCTACTTTTACTTCAATCAAAACAGTTTAGCTTTATCTGTTCAATGCACTGCGATGCCATGTAAAATCTGCAGAATTATTCAAAAGCTTTTATACAGCTTCATAAAAAAGAAAATCTTGAAAATAATTGCTGTTGCTTTTGTTCAGTCATTCAGTTGTATCTGACTCTTTTCGACCCCATGGACCGCAGCATGGCAGGTTGTCCTGTCCTGTCCTTCACCATCTCCCGGAGTTTGCTTAAACTCACGTCCATCGAATTGGTGATGCCATCCAACCATCTCATCCTCTGTCATCCCCCTCTCCTCCTGCCTTCAACCTTTCCCAGCATCAGGGTCCTTTCCAATGAGTCTGTTCTTCACATCAGGTGGCCAAAATATTGGAGCTTCAGCTTCAACATCGGTGCTTCTAATGAATATTCAGGACTGATTTCCTTTAGGATTGACTCATTTGATCTCCTTGCAGTCCAAGGAACTCTCAAGAGTTTTCTCCAACACCACAATTCAAAAGCATCAATTCTTCAGTGCTCAACTTTCTTTATGGTCCAACTCTCACATCTCTACATGACTACTGGAAAAACTATAGCTTTGACTATATGGACTTTTGTTGGCAAAGTGGTATCTATCCTTTCTACTATGCTGCCTAGGTTTGTCATAGCTTTTCTTTCAAGGAGCAAGCATCTTTTAATTTAATGATTATGTTATGGATCAAACCCCTCACTTCACGGATGAAAAACTGAGAAAGATTCAGAACCCATGACTACTTTATGTGTGCCTGCTGGCTGCCAGACACCCTGCCAGAGATTTCTAAGTATGTTTCCATTCTCTGTCCACAGGCTGACCAAGAGAGTGAAGTTGACACAGATGAGTTAACTTGGCTAGGTTTGTCCTGACTATTTGGTCAAGACAGACTGAAGGTTAGAGTCTAGGATTGTTAACTATTAAGTGACTTACTCTTCACTTCACTATGCTTTTCCCAGGAGATCTTTTTATTGGCATAAAAACACTTCATTCTTCCCATCCTATTCCCAGGTTAGATTATTGAACTCTGCTTTCACAATCTGTTCTTTCTACACAGAGAATACAATATTAAGCAACAAACCATGGGAAATACACACACACACACACACATATATATAAGTGCGACTCTAAACACCACCTACTGAATAGTTTAGTGTATGTATATATATATATGTATATACATCATGCTAAGTTGCTTCAGTCGTGTCCAACTCTGTGATTCCATAGAACGTAGCCTAACTGGCTCCTTGGTCCATGGAATTGTCCCAGCAAGAATACTGGGGTGGATTGCCATCTATCTATCTATATGTATGTATGTATGTATACACACACACACACACACACACACACACACACACACATACACTAAACTATCCAGTAGCTGCTGTTTAGAGTCACACTTGTCTATTTTTTTCCCCTTGGTTTCTGGCCAAGAACACCAACTAAGTATTACTTGGTGTTCAAGCTGCCATCTTGACTTAGGAATATTTTTCTTTCACCCATATGTAAGATATACAATGAGTAGGAAATTCTTATTATTTCAGTAGACCTCAACCCATAATAAATGGGCAATAAAATGTATCTTATCCCTTTGTTTTACATTTAAGCAGAAACAATGATTTTCCTCCATATGGTTGCAACAGTAATGCTCACAAAGCTACTTTGTTCATTTAACTCACATATGGAAAATAAATCCAAATATCATGTGAATGGATTTCAATATAGTTTTAAACTTGACCTGTAAACTTGATGCCACAGTAAATCAAATTTTTCACACTATAGTGTTATTCCATAATTTTTCCCCACCTAAATAGCAGTCTAGTCAGGGCAAGAAGATGTGGTAGAGAAAGTGTCCTAGTTAACCGCTACTGAAGGAAGATTCAGAATCATCAGTAGACTCTGAGACACAATTTAATGAAGTGTGGTCTGCTACATATTTTAGTGTGAATTCTTGGCACACTGTGGAGTCTTGCAGTTTAAAGATGTAGGCTGTTGGGACAAAGAAACAGAAAGAGGAAGAAGAGAGAGTTCTATAGCAGATAAAATATGGACTTGATATTCAGGGTTCTTTTCCTTTCAAGTTTCAGAAGATTGAACAGTTGTGGTACCTCAAAATGTCTGGGTGGTTGACTAAATTCTAACTGTTCAATCTATATGATTTCACCGGGGTTAGAAGTGTATTTGTGAGTTAATAGTCCTTCTATTCTGACCAGGGGAAAAAAGAGGAAAACAGTTATGAGGGGAAGGATAATCACAATCAATTGGTGAGATGTGGAAAAATAAGCGATGACCAGCTCTTCCCTTCCTGAAAAATATCCCATGCTCAGCACTGAAAACTTTAATGTGACCCTTTCTCTATGATGATGATGACAAAGCCTGTTCCAACTCATAAAACTTCCAGTAGCAGCAGTAATTGCTGTTTCAAAGAAGAATATAGAGAAT
Source organism: Neotragus pygmaeus (assembly GCA_006410875.1). NCBI lineage: Eukaryota > Metazoa > Chordata > Mammalia > Artiodactyla > Bovidae > Neotragus > Neotragus pygmaeus. The sequence goes on along the minus strand of SJYV01032330.1, from coordinate 6,855 downwards.
TACAAAAAGAAAACTTTTTTTTCTTATTCACATTTTCAGTAGTAAAAAAAAAATCTATGCAAAAAGTTAGAATAGGAAGAACTATTTAAGTTAATGTAGTAGATATCAAAGCTATAATATCATTGAAATTTTATAAATTTGCCAACATTTGTTTGTGAGTTCCTTCGCCCCCAGGATCTAGTGTTTCCCAAATGAAAAACAGGTTCTAGGAGGACTTTCATTTATTTCTCAGCCACTAGGAAAATACAGAATCAAGGAATGTTCTGAGAGGAAAGAACCTATAACATCATCATCTAATTCAATTTTCTTATTTTCTGAGATAAAGTAACAGAAACCCAGAGAACTTAAGGAACCTGCCTGAAGCCAGACAGTATCAATCTTCAAACTCCTCCTCGTCTTGTTTTGTTTTTCCTGCCTTTCTCCTATGTCTTTGCTATTATCACATGAGTAATTTATGAAAGGTTAGAAAAAATATTAAAGATACGTTTTTGTTGTTGTTGTTGTTGTTGTTTTACCATTTTCTCCTTCTCAGTGTTTAGCTGTCAAGCATTTGCTTGAACATCTCTGGTGACAACAAATTTACTATTAAAAAATTTCAAGGCAGTTTTTACTAACACATTGAATAATGTCTAGAGAGTCTTAATTTTCTCTAAATATAAAGGCATTAGAAAAAGTAATTAATTGACCAATCAGTAAACTATTTTTAACCCTGTGATTAATGTAAGAGCAGAAGGTGTTAAGACTAACACTATAATAAATAATATTGAAGAATCCAGTGAAACTGATTATTTAGTGATGCATTAAAAGGACCTTATCCACTTCAAAAGTTCATTTTCTCTCCCAAAGTACGACTTGGGCTCTAGGGAAAAGAGGGGTAAGCTAATAGGATTATTTCAATTCCCAAATTTTTCTTATTCCTATTCAACATTGCCAGTTTCTGCTTCTCTCCTAACTGAGCTATGGAGGGAGTAACTGCCTTGGTTATAGATCAATATCTAATTTTTAGAAGTTAATTTTTTAAAAGAAACATGGGTTCTTTTAGGGGAAAAGGGCATAATGATACATAATGAAAAATACTATAACTATCCTGGCAAATTTTCTATGTGAAACTTCAACAGAATCCATCAATTATACTAAATGACCAATAAAAATGTTCAATCAAAAACTCATTTTAAGATACATTGTTAATGAGCTGTGTACAATGATGTTTAATCAAAATTCGACATGATCGCATGGGAGAAGTTCCACAGGACCTCAAGAGCACTATTGTTCTGAATAAAAGACTGCAATAAAACTGTATAATTAATAGCCTACGGTCATGTGGCACTCTCTGGGGAAGCTCATTTTCGTAACAAATTCTATTGTTTTTCAAAACACAGGAATTGTGTTCTATAATAGCACTAATGCCATAAGCAGGAAGCGTCACTTTTGAGGCTGGTTTTATTTGACATGGAAATTTTTATGGTTGTTTCACACTAAAGTATAACAAAGATGCAAAATCAGTGAATGAAGCTGCTGACCACAAAGATGGAAAAAACTCAAATTTGCCTCCGTTTTACATCTTCACACTGTAAAAAGTGAAAGTGAAGTCGCTCAGTCATGTCTGACTCTTTGCAACCCCATGGACTGTAGCCTATCATGCTCCTCCATCCGTGGGATTTTCCAGGCAAGAGTACTGGAGTGGGTTGCCATTCCACACTCTAGAAATGATGCACTATTATCTTTAAATTCTTTTTTCCAATAAGAGACTTCCAATAAGTGGTTAAGACTTCGTCTCCCAGTGCAGGGCATGCAGGTTCCATCCCTGGTCAGGGAGCGTAGGTCCCACATGCTTCCCAGTCAAAAAAACCAAAATGCAAAACAGAACCAGGATGGTAACAAATTCAGTGAAGACTTTCTGTAACAAATAATTCTATATGGAACATTTGTCTTTTCCTGGTGTTACGTGTAATAGTGACAGAGAGCATAGGCTTCTCTAAGATCCTGAGATGCAGTCTTCAAGGTACAAATGAAACTGCTCATGGAAGAAATATAGTAGATTGCAAAAGCCACTTTGTTAAAAACAAATATTTACTTGAGCACTTATGTTAAGGTCAGTGTATGAGTTTAGATAATTGTCAATCCTCCCACCTCAGTGAATACATTAATAAGTAACAATATTTTGCATTTAATATACATGCAGCCAATATATAATTTTTCTCAAAATGTAATTCTATGTCAATTTTATTGACAGGAAAATAAAATGAGAACATATTGGAAGGCGTGCAGTCTACTTATGAAGGTTATCAACAGAAGTCAGTATTACAGTATTTTACTGCTATAAATCTGGGATGAGTCCCTTGGCCCAAATGCTGATTGTAGCTTATTTTTCATAAATATGCATATTAAATATGAGACCTATTTCTAAGCATGTAAACTAAGGTATATCAGCATCTCCTTTAGCTGCATCCAAACTCAGAATTAAGGACATGGTAAAGACAATGCATATTTCAAGCCAATCACTTTAATCAGAGTCCTGTGAAAGTATTCAAAAACTCTGTCTATATATTAGATGGCCCCTTGACCCAAAGAGCAAGAAAATCATAACTGAAAAAGGAGAAAATCTTTTACATTTTCCCATTAAATCTCAGAAGTAATATGAGAATGGTTAGTCAATTATTCTCAGAATGGTTACTCATGAGAAAATTATTACTGGATACACACAAGAACTTATTCAGAAAGACTCTCCATTAAGAGCAAAAAACCAAGGACAATGGCAATTCTAATGATGCTGTATTGTCAAAAGGAAAATAAACACAAATTAGATTCTATGATTTCCTCTAAGGAAACCCTAATTTTTCTAGGAAGACCTTGATTTTGTGTGTGTGTGTGTGTGTATGTGTGCGCGCGTGTGTACACACTCAGTCACTTAGTCATCCAATTATTTTCAACCCATGGACAGTAGCCTGCCAAGCTCCTCTGTCCTTGGGATTTCCCAGGCAAGAATACCAGAGTGGGTTAACCTTTCCCTCTCCAGGGGATCTTCTCAACCCAGGAATTTAACCCAGGTGTCTTATGTCTCCTGTACTGGCAGGTGTATTCTTCACCACTGTGCCACCTGGGGAGCCATATATATAATTTAGCCTTGTCTATATATAATCTAGCCTTATATATTATATATATACATAAACTTAGCCATATATATGCTTCCCAGGTGGCACTAGTGGTAAAGAATACAAGAGATGCTAATACAAGAGATGCAAGAGACTTGGGTTTGATCACAGGAAGATCAAACTGGGAAGATCACTTGGGAAGATCCCCTGGAGAAGGGCATAGCAAACCACTCCAGTGTTCTTGGCTGGAGAATCCCATGGACAGAGGAGCCTGGTGGGCTATACTCCATAGGGTTGCACAGTTAGATATGACAAAAGTGGATTAGCATGGCATGGCATCCATCCATCTATCTATATCTATCTATCTATCTATCTATATAATATATATTAATATATATATATATATATATATAATTTGGCCATATATATAATTTAGGCTTTCCATGACATATCTATCTCTATGTACATATAAATATATATATTATAATATATGGGCTTCCCAGGTAGCTCAGCTGGTAAAGAATCCACCTGCAATGCAGGAGATCCCAGTTCGAATCCTGGGTGGAAAGACCCCTGGAGAAGGGATAGGCTACCCACTCTAGTATTCTTGGGCTTTCTCTGGTGGCTCAGATGAAAAAGAATCTGCCTGCAATATAGGAGACCTGGGTTTGATCCCTTTGCTGGGAAGATCCCCTGGAGGAGTGCATGGCAACCCATTCCAGTATTCTTACCTGGAGAGTTCCATGGACAGGTGAGCCTGGTGGGCTACAGTCCATGGGATCAGAAAGAGGTGGACACAACTGAGCAGTTAAGCACATTACAATATATACATACAAGTATATAGATATTTATTTATATATTTCCCTGAGGTAGGTAGATAGATAATTTCAGGTAAAGTCTCAGGCTTAATCAAATGTCTGCAGATAGAATCCACACAGATAGTACAGTTAACCAGAGTTGGGGAGAAGATGAACAAGGAAGGACCCAGAAAGATAAGCTGAAGTAGCAAAATCTTACTGGTAAACACCACCTTTAATGAATCCCTCATTACTCCCAAGCAGTTCCACTCAGTACTGCCATTTCTAATCTATCGGCAAGGAAATGGGTGAGGATCCTTTTACGAGTCCTGTCTCTCTTGTAGGTGCTCTCTGAAAGCAGCGTAGGTTCAGGTTTTGGAAATCCTCTATTTTGGACTGGTGGATGAGTCCAATCAGGAGAAACCACACCCACCAAACTGAACAGAAAACTTTAACATACAGAATTGTTAAATAGACAAAAGAATCATAATACTAGAAGAGGTAAAGAGAATCCTAAAGATTACTGAAAGAACAGGTCAAGGGACCAGCTGCTACTTCTAGGAATGAGAGACAATTCACAAGAAAGAAAGAGACTAAGAAGTTCCTATCCCTCTCCCCTTAAGGCTGAGATTTAGGCTGGTGGAGAGGGTGTGGCTGCAAACCCCTGGATAACACGGAAGTGCATGGAGGTAGTACCTGCTGAGACTGTCAAGCGGAAAACAACCGGCCGCAGTGCCGGAGAAACTCGCTAGGGGTGGGCCTGACTGGGTCAACACGTGTGGGTCTCCCAGGCTGCCCTGCCAAGGAAGTTGCCCACTGGAGCGCTGGTGCTCACTGAAAAGCCACTTGCTGGGGTGTCTGCAAAACTCACTGAGGAGATGCTGGCGAAAGTGCCAGAAAAACTTGCTGGAGAATGTGTATCCCTTGATTTCTTACAAGAAGGTGCTGCTGGCCACTGTGCTGAAGAAGCAAGAAGAAAAGCAAGAGCACCAGGTTGTACATAGAGTTCCTTGAGCATGCTCTACTGAAAAAGCTTAACGTGAGGCAAGTCGGCAAAAGAGAAATTTGTACAGGATCCAGATTCAGTATCAAAAAACACCACAGGGCTTCCCTGGTGGGTCGGCAGTAAAGAAGCCAGCTGCCAATGCAGGAGGCGTGGGTTCGATCCCTGATCCAGGAAGATCCCACACACCATGGAGCAACTAAGCCCGCGTGCCACAACTACTGACCTGAGCTGCAACTACTGAACTCACATGCCCCAGCTAGAGAAAGCCCGCGGGCAGCAATGAAGAGGCAGCACAGCCAAAAATAAATAAATAAAACAGATAAAACGATAAAAAGGAAACAGCTTTACATACTAGCTACCTACCCAAAATACTAAAAAATAAAACAGTACACAGAAGAGTGGGTTTGGATTGAGAAAGCAACAAATTGATGATTAACATGTGGGGATAATGAACCTGGGAAACGAAATTCTAAGCCTGGCCTTCTGAATCATGTTTTCCCTAATCTTCAAGTTACTAGAGTTATCTTCATTGGAGACAGGAAATCAGGATGGCCCAAATTCATGAAATTAAAAGGCTAGGGGTTGAGACTAAGAAAACACTGGTGGGGGGGAGGGGAATAGAAAAAATCTTGAAACAGTGGGGATACTAGTTGTTGTCCATGACTTTGATGACACAGAAATTACATTGGAAGAAAACAAGATACTCCCAGAATGGAGATACCAGGCTGCAAGGCAAGAACCAGAGTCAGCACTTGCAGGAACCTGGGAGGCAGTATTTGTGCCCTAAAGGAGTTTATTGGTTTACATTACACACAACCTTGTCAAATCTAAAATTAGATGGCTCCAAACATTCACACTGTCTCCCAGCAACTAACACATGTGTACATGTATGTATGTGAGTGCATGTGTATGTGGATTTTATTCATTGCCTTAATTGCTAAAAAATGACCCATGAATTGAAATCCAAAGAGTATAAATACTTAAAAGTATGTGTATGTCCCAGTTCCAAATTTCAATAAAATTAAAATAGATGACAAAACAACAATTTTAAAAGAAACTGGATATTAGGTGTCAAAATAAGAAAAGCCTATTAGCCCTGCTGGTACAGTATTCAAGTACTAAACTAATTTATTGGGAAGGAGTGTTAAACAATTATACTGTACTCTTAAGGACTGCTGAAAATGAGGAGAGCCATTGGTAAAAGGGCTGATAGACTTGCATTGTTTCCTATTGCCAATTCATAGATTCTGAATTTCATGGATTACCAAGTGTACTATAAGTGGATGATGGATAACAGCCTTATCTATGGAATCAGTCTAGGCTTAATTTCAAATCCCACAAGCAAGGAAACTTCAAAGCAGACAGACATGGAATGTCAGTACCTATCTGAGCTAAACTTACAGGCTTATTGACCCAAATTCCCTGTACCCTCTCCAGCCCAGGCTTGTCTTCTGGAATATTATGCTAGAAAAAGACCTCTGGGGCATTGTTATAGCATTAATAACTCAGAACTGAGGGGAAGAACTGCTGGAAGGAAGTGGGCCAGCCATGGCTCTTGAGTTAGCACAAATGCCTGTGAGTAGCTTGAAGAATTTCCCAAAAGGTGGAAATGTATCCAGGAACTATTAGGAGATCTGAGAAAAAGATGGATCTGACCATGGAACAGAAATAGGAGACATTATCTAGGGCAGGGCTTCAAAATGGTTAAGGTCAAAAGAAGGAAATCATTTCAGGATGCAGACGCTAATAAAGTATGCCTGGGGCAAGACAGAGTCTGCATTTCTAACAAAGTCCCGGGTAATGATCCTGCTACTCCTTTATAGACCACATTTTGAAGAGCAAGTCTGTTGAGAGCACTGGTTCTCAACCAGAGATGATACTGACTCCCCAGGGACATTTGGTAAGGTCTGGAGACATTTTGAGTCTGAATTTGGCAATAAGGAGTTCATGATCTGAGCCC
>SJYV01032326.1:0-15090 GCA_006410875.1 Neotragus pygmaeus | reverse complement strand
CCACACCCACTGCTCCCCGAAAGAGGAGGTGGGGGCCTTGCTTCCCGGGGCCCTGGCCACTGCAGCAGCAGAGCAGGACTGGAGCCCAGTCGGCCGGGGCCCAAGGCGGCCCAGCGTGCCTCCGCTGCTCCATGCCTCGGCCTCCAGTGGGGCCCGGGCGTGGGGCCGGGCGGCCCCCTGGTGCGTGCCTGCTCTGTGCTGGTACACGGCTTCTCTTCAAGCCCAGAACCCTGCTGTGGGGTTTGGCTCTGGTTACAGATGAAGAAGAGATGGAGGTCTAAGATGCTGGGCGATCTGATCAGAGTGACTCACGCTCTGGTTCTGGGTTCTGCAGCCTGCGGGTGCTGGCGCTCAGCCCTTGGCAATCATCACCGTTAATAGGAAACAGGCCACTATTAGCCCCGGCTCTGAGCTGAGCCCTCGGCTTCTCAAATCCTCACTTCAACCCCAGATGCAGCGATCATCAGCCGTGTCTTAGTTGCGACCAGACTGGGACTCTGAGAAGTAAAGCTTCTCGCCCGAAGCCCCACAGCCTCTATGGGAGGAGCTGGGATTTGAACCCACAGGTTGGACGACCGGGCCTCACCTGGACCTCCAAGTCTGCCGCCCTAGAGCAAGGGGTCCTGGGCTGCCCGAGCCCCCTGGGGGACTAGGGCATGGGGTGGGGACCCCGGGTGGGAGCGGAGGAAACCTAACGGCCCCTGGACGGCTATGGACACCGCAGGTTCCGAGGCAGGTGGTGGACCAGGAGTGACCCGGGCCCACCCCGCGTGGCGCGGCTGCAGGTCCGCCGGTCAGCTGCCCAGCAAGCCTGTGACCTCAGAGCGCCGTGCCCCTGGGTTCACCAAGACGGGGCTTCCCGCTGCCTCCAGCACAGGCCATCCGTGTTTTCCTGTTTTCGATTACAGCGCGGCCTCTGCCCGCTGTGCGAACCCACCCAGCCCTCAGAGAAGGCAGCCCAGGGTCAGGGTTACAGGGAAGTGCGTTGGCCCTGCGGCTGGGACCTGCTCCCTCCCGCCTGAGAGCTGCTGCTTCTCTGCTGCCCCCTGCTGGGAGAAGCCTGGGCGGTGTGGGGGGGCACCCTACAGGCATGTCCAAGCAGGGAGAGGACTTTGGGGCTCAGGGCTTCAGACCCCAGAACCAGAGAATGGTGGAGGGCCCCTGCCCGCCTCCCCCGACGCTGGGCCTTCCAGGCTCCACCTCCTGGACGAAGAAACAAGCCAGGGGTCTCCTGCCTCTGTTTCGTCCTGTTAATGAGGGTCCTGGGGAGAGAGGTGGGAGGGGCCGTGACTGCTCGCTGCTCCAGGGGGCTTCTTTGGGGACACAGAGATGCTTCAGATCTAGACAGTGGTGGCTCCGCAGCCTTGCAGGAACAGCGTATGCCCCTGAGTCAGTCACTTTTAATGGTGGTTTTACATGATGTGTGGGCTTCCCTGGAAGCTCAGACAGTGAAGAATCTGCCTTTAGTGCAGAAGGCCTGGGTGTGATCCCTGGAGCCCACTCCGGTGTTCTTGTCTGGAGAATCCCATGGACAGAAGAGCCTGGAGGGCTGCGGGAGGTCCAGGGACTGCACAGAGGCGGACGTGACTGAGCGATTAAGCACACACATAGGCACACACGGGATGTGCTTTTCATGTCATCAAAAGGAGAATCTCGGACGCGCGCCATGGGGCTGCCCACAGCCTCCGAGCCTCAGCACCCCGTCTGTGGGTCAGGAGCCGGTTTCAGCCCTGCCTGAATTCCCAGCCCTTGGCGGGTTGCTGGGAGGGACGGGAGAGGGGGCGAGCAGAGCTGGGGTGGGCAGTCCAGACAAGCCTCTAACTACACTCAGCGCCCAGGGGCTGCCACTTGGGCCGGAGGCCCTGCCGCCGTGTGTCCCAGCGGCTGACCGGAAGCTGCGGTGGGACTGGCCAGGCCAGGCTGGGCCGGAGGACACCCAGGTGGGGGAGCACTTGGAGCCCCTTCTCCTGTCTCCGTCAAGGACAAGGGGCAGAGACGTTTGGGGTAGGGCCGTGCCCTCAGGTCCTAACGGGACACTTGATGTGAGGCAGGCTGGCAGGCTGGCGCAGGGGTGAGTGCACTGGACCCTGGCTCTCTGCCCCTTCCTACCTGCTGTGTGACTACGGGCAACGCACCTAGTCTCTCCGTGCCTCCGTTTCTTTAGCCATTCATCAGGAGACAAACAGTCCTGACCTCAAAGTGTGCTTCGAGCATTCAAAGCAGAGAGGCCCCAGCGCTGGACACACGGTGAGGGTCTAGGGATGGGGGCAGCCGCCCAGGGAATCCCACGACCTGCAGCTGACCGGCTGGGCGGACCTGGCCTGGGATGGCTGGACCTCCGGTCCTACCTGCCCACACCCGAGGATGGGGTACAGCAGCGGAACGGCCCCCTGGGGATGGGCCCTGACCCCCACATCCTCCCCAGGAGGCAGTCCGGGGATGGGCCGCCTGGCGACACCAGGAAGCTTTCTGCAAAACACATTTATTGCTGCTTGGCCCCTTGACGGCGTGCCTCCCTTCCCCAGGAAGCCAGCCCCCGAGACCCTGGGCCAGCTGGAGGCCACGCCTGCAAGCACCAGGCTCAGGACGGGGGCCCGGGGACCAGGTGGCTCCGGCGGACGCTGAGCTCGCTGGCGAAGGCCCGCGCCTTCTGGTAGAAGAAGAGGGACATCTCACGGTCGAGGAGGGAGTGGTGGTAGATGGAGGCCAGGCGCGCGCAGAGTTTCATCTGGGCCCGCTTGCTGCCCAGGTCCATGGCCGCCGCCAGTGCCAGCTGGTAGTACCCGGCCGCGTCCAGCGGGTCCTGGAGACAGACGGCGAGTCACCGAGGGGACAGCACCGCACCAGGGAGGGCGGCCTCGGGGGGCCTCTCCTTGGGCTAGGCCCCCCGGCCAGGGCAGCTCAGGGCTGGGCCCGCGACAGCGCTCCAGACGGGCCAGCTTCAGCACCTCTGGACGGGCTCTGCGTGTTTCCCCCAAGGAGGAGCCCCCTGCTCCCCCCAGGGCTGCCCGAGACTGACCGGGCATCTCTGGGGGCCTGGACTGCCATCCTGGTGGCCCTGGGACCCCTGGTCCGCGCTCCCCGCCTTGGCCCTGGAGCCGGCGCCTCGGACCTTGCAGTACCGGTCCCCTCCTCCGGAAGCCTCTTTCCTGCTCAGCCCCAGGGCCTCTCAAAGATAATCCGTGTCTCCTCCTTGGGCTGAGCTGAGGTCTGGGAGGCTGGGGTCTAAGAGGTCCCTGAAGGGCCATGTGGCCCAGGGTGGCCTGGCTTGACCCCTGCGGCCCACATCCACGCTGATGTCAGCATGCCCAGCTTTGTGCACCAGGCCCAGTGCAAAGCGGCTCCAGACATCACCTCTCAGAATATCCCGCCACCCTGAGAGGGTATGACCCCCACCCGCCCCCAGGACGCGGGCTCCCAGTTCAGACTCATCTTTGCCCTGGACGCACCATCCCCAGGCTGGGACGTCAGCCACATCCCCTCACCCCTGCCAACTTCTGCCTCCCACCCCAGTCCCCACGTGCCCCCCGGAGGTTACCCGAGGGCAGGCACTAAACCCAAACCTGCCCGTCCCCTCCTGCTCACAGGGGCTCCCCAGGACAGAGGACACAGTCGCCAGCCCTGGCCCGCCACTGCCCCCGCACAGAGCAAGGACCCGGAAGACAAAGGAAGCAGGCGTGTGTAGCAGCCACTGTCCCCTGGCCAGGCAGGGGGACCCTCGTGTGTGTGTGTGTGTGTGTGTGTGTGTGTGTGTGTGTGTGTGTGCTGCGGGGAGAGGGCAGGGAGCCAAACACAGCTGACTCTGGGCAACAGCACCCACAAGGTGCGACTGGGCCTGAAGCACAGGGGAGCTTGGCAGCTTGTGGGAGCCTGGGAAGAACCTCACCCAGCCTGGGGTAGGAGGGGAGGGCTTCCTGGAGGAGGCGGCATCCCAACTAAATGGAAGGAACTGGCCTGAGTGGGTGGCCGAGGGGGGGTGTGCATTCCTGTGCACATGTGTATGTAGAAGCCGGTGGGTGGCAGGTCCAGGATTCACACCCACGTCTTTCCTCGACCAGAGCTTGCTCCTTCTGCTATGACACAACACACAGCAGCCCCCACCTCCAGGGCAGAGCCCCCAGACCCCCCTTTCTCCACAGGGCCGCAGGGTCCTAGTCCCTGAAGCCCCAGCCCACTGCCCCTCATCCTGCCATAATCAGCTGCCCACGGTCCCTGTGGGGGCACCAGCTGCTGCTGCAGCAAAGCACTTGAAGAGAGAACCGCACAGATCCTGAGCAGCTCGGGGCCTGGACCTCGGGGGGAGGGGCTCAGCTGCAGGGGTCACCGCTGCCCACGGAATCCCCTGGCTCTGGACACAGCAGTGGCTGTAGGGACGACTTATGGCCAGCAGGTGTCGCCAGTCAGGCCTGCCTAGTCAAGGGGCCGGGGGTTACCCGGGGCAGTAGGGGGTCTTCCAGGGTCGCTGGAGCTCCTAGCTGCCGCTGGTTGGGGAGGGGAAAGGGGAGAACTCAGCCCCGGGCTGGGCACCCTCACTTCTCAGCCGACACAGATCAGGGACGCCGTGCAGAGGCAGGGCCAGACCCAGAGTAGCGGTGATGTCTGCCTGTATGGCGGGGGTGGGGGTGGGCAACAGAAGAGACGTCCCCGGGCCCCTCTCTCATCCACTGCAAGGTTCACAGGCGAACGGAAAAGTGGCCCCAGCTCCCAGCACTGCGGATCTGACAGGGCAGGGGATCAGCCAGGGTGCTGGGAGTCCCTGCCGTAAAACCTGGGGCAGGTCTCGCCCCACCCGAGCCCCGGTCTCCCTCTCTGTGCAGCGAGATGCTAAAGAGGACACGCCCTCTCCCCCAGTCCAGGATATGAGGATTCTGGGAAGGAAAAAAGGAAGAGCTCTGCAGACTGGCAGGCTTCCTGGAGGAGGTGTCAGGGTGTGGGCTGTACCTTGCCACCTGAAAGTGAAAGTGTTAGTCACAAGCCCATGGGCTGTAAGCCCGCCAGGCAGCTCTGTCCATGAGGACCCTCCAGGCAAGAATACCAGAGTGGGTTGCCATGTCCTCCTCCAGGGGATCGTCCCGACCCAGGGATCAAACCCGCATCTCTATTGTCTCCTGCATGGCAGGCGGGTTCTTTACCCCTAGCACCACCTGGGAAGCCCACCCCACAACATGGGTCTCTGGGAATAATGGTGACACTTCCCCCTGGGGGCTCACCTGGTAGAGAAGTCGCCTGCAATGCGGGAGACCTGGGTTTGATCCCTGGGGTGGGAAGATCCCTTGGAGAAGGGAAAGACTACCCACTCCAGTATTCTGGCCTGGAGAATTCCATGGACTGTATAGTCCACAGGGTCACAGAGTCGGACACCACTGAGCGACTCTCACTCTCTCGCTCTCTCACTTTCCCCCACCCCAGAAATGTCTTTATCCACCTCCTACATTTTTGTGGCTCACTTCTGCTGGGCAGTCAAGACACACCTTTGCAGTCAGCCCATCCAGAAGCCCTCCACCCCCACCACCCAACTACACTCATTTCGCCATTTACCCAGTGGCAGCTTCCCCCACTGACCCTGAGCTCTTGAAGGCAAGGCCTGACCCGCCTGGAAGCAAGGACGGTGTCCACTGGCCTCACCTGCAGCTCACAGGGGGGCCCAGAGCTCCGGGGAGACCCCCGGGACTCGCGGAAGAGGACCGCGGTGCCTCCCTCATGCCCAGAGCCGGGCGACGGCTCCCACGCCCCGCCCTCGGCCCTGCCTGCCTCCCTCTCAACCTTGAGGTCGTAGAAGATGATGTCGCCAAGCGCCAGGTACACCTTCACGTAATACAGGGGCTCCTCGTCGAACTCTAACGGTGAGGTGCAAAGCGACAGCGCCTTGAGGTAGAAGTGCTCGGCCAGCTCGCCGTGGCCCAGCCGGTGGTGCAGGGCGGCCAGCCGGTGACAGGCCACCCGCTGGTTCAGCCGGTCCCCTGGGGATGCCGAAGGGGGCGGATGCCGTCTCACAGCCCCAGCCCGTCCCCTCCCGGCCCCAGACCAACGTCCCACTCGTGCCAAGCCGCTTCAGTCGGGTCCGGCTCTGCGGCCCCAGGGACTATAGCCCGCCAGGCTCCTCTGTCCACGGGACCCTCCAGGCAAGGAGACTGGGGTGGGCTGCCATGCCCTCCTCTTCCCGTCTTTAAGGGGCATCTAGTGATGCCCGCTCTCCTGGCACCTCTGGGATGTGGTGAAGTCATGGAGCAGGACATGCCCCAGCCCGGGCCTGCACAGAGTCCCCTGGACAGGGAGCTTCGCTTACTGTTGTGACTGGGAGAACCCAGAAGCCCTGCAGTTTGTGCCTCTGCAGACACGACCTTTGGCCTCCCTGCTGTATCCTCAGCCGCCCTCCACCCCGTCCTCGGTGGGGAGTCACCAGATGAGGCTACCTGCAAAATCCTCCCCCTTCCAGGGTGAGCTCTGCAGGGCCTGAAGGCCCCCCATGGGGCACACCTACTGTGTGCTCGGCCCTGTTGGGCTCCTTGCCTTAGGGAAGACAGACGGCCTAGAAGAGCCGGGCATGGAGGGACAGGCCCCCGGAGAGGAGGATGGGGTTTGGCCAGCAGAGAGCAGGGGGCCCGCGGGCCAGTGGGGAGGGGAGGACCGAAGGTCACAGCGGGCAGAAAGGCGCCAGGCGGGCCTGCCTGGTGGGTCCCGGAATGTCCACAGTGCAAGGCGCCCTGGCCAGCCCCCCGGCCAGCAAGGGCAGGGGCAGGGCGGGGGGCACAGAGCTGATGATGTTCAGGCAGGATGGGACAGGTTCTCTGCCGCCCGTCTCAGCAGCCTGGCCCAGGGCGGGAGAGAGGAGCCTGCGGGCCTGGGGGACTGAGGCCCTGCCTAGACCTCAGGGGTGGAGGGCCCTTGGGGTGGGGTGCGGGGCTCACCCAGGGTGAGGCTGAGCGCCAGGGCCGTGTGGGCGAACTCCAGGCCCTCCTGGGGCGTCTCCATCTCAGCCAGCAGCGCGGACAGCTTGTTGCAGAGCCGCAGCTCGGCCTCCCGGCTCCCCGTGGACACCGCCAGGGGCAGCGCCCGGTCCTGAGGGGATAGAGGGCAGGTCAGGCCTCCTCCTCCTGCAACAGGCAGCCAGGCCCGTGCCCTCCTGAGGGCCCCGCGTCTGCCCCCATGAGCCCCCTGGAGCTTCGTGGGCTAGGTCGCTTCAGGCGTGTCTGACTCTTTTGTGACTCGCAGGACTGCAGCCCACCAGGGTCCTCTGTCCATGGGATTCTCCGGCAAGAATACTGGAGTGGGCTGCCATGCCCTCCTCCAGGGGATCTTCCTGGCCCAGGGACTGAACCCGCGTCTCTTACATCTCCTGCACTGGCACTGGGAGGCGGGTGCGGTACCGCTCACGCCACCTGGGAAACCCTCCCTACACTCCCACCCTCAGTCCCAGCAGTGTGCCATCCCGGGGCCCTGGGGCGTGAGCAAGGGGCCTGGGCATGAGCAAGGGGCCCTGGGGCGTGAGCAAGGGGCCTGGGCGTGAGCAAGGGGCCCTGGGGCGTGAGCAAGGGGCCTGGGAGTGAGCAAGGGGCCCTGGGGCGTGAGCAAGGGGCCTGGGAGTGAGCAAGGGGCCCTGGGGCGTGAGCAAGGGGCCTGGGAGTGAGCAAGGGGCCTGTGCATGAGCAAGGGGTGTGAGCCTGGCCCATCAAGCTGCACCGCACAGCCTTAGACCAGCCTTGCTCCTTCTGGGTGCAAGGGGCCTGATCAGAGGGTCCAACACCCCCTGGACACCAAAGACGCTACTTTTATCTGTACCCTGGGGCCCAGCCTCATGCGAGCTGATCAGAGGCAGAGACGCCGCCCTCCCCGGGAGGCACGTGCAGACGTGAGCCCTGGTCCTCTGATGGGCTGTGTGTCCTTGGACCTGCCCCTGCACCTCTCTGAGCCGGTTTCCTCCTCTGTGGAAGGCGGGCAGGCCCTGCCTCCAGGGGTTGTGTGGATCCCTGGGAGGCGTGTCCTCCGACCAGCGTTTCTTGCTCTGTCCTGCCCAGGCTGGGGCTGGGGGTTGGGATGGTCTCTGACCAAACCACCCGGAAGCTGAGCCTGTGCGTGAGCTGCGGAGGTCCTGCCCCCCAGGAGGGTCGCCCCTGAAGCCCACTCGCCTGGACCCGCGGGGCGGGGCGGCGCTCACCCTGTAGAAGGACACTGCCTTCTCGCGATCCCAGGTGCCGTTGAAGAAGATGTCTCCGGCCTCCTCGAAGAGCTGCAGCCCCAGGCCGGGGTCCCCCGTGTACAGGGCGGCATTCTGCGCCGCCTGGATGTACAGGTCCACCAGCTCACTCTGCTGCAGCATGTAGTAGATCTTCCCCGCCTGCAGCCAGGCGTGCGCCTCCTTGTCCTTCTTCAGCAGGTCAATGAAAACCCCCAGGCTGCGCTTGGTATACTCCAGGGCGGACCTGTAGGCCCTGGGGTTAGATAGGGGTGGGTGCTCAGAGCCGGCCTCCCGGGCCGGCCGCCCCCCTGCGTGGAGGGGACCGAGCTCTCTCGGGGGCCCATCTGGCCACCCTGGACCTGGGGCGTCGGGGGGCCAGGCTGACGGGAGGTTGGGGCAACACACGGCCCTCGTCCAGCAAAGGTGAGGAGGCCTTCGGGAGGGAGGCAGGCAGCCCTGGGGCCTTAAGGAGTGAGCGGTTCATCTCTGCCCCTCCCACACACACACAGGCCCACGTCACCTCGACACAGCAGGGATCGTGGCCCCTGGGCAGAAATGTAGAGCCCATCCAGGCCAGGAGTTCTGACAGGGACGGAGCGTCAGAACCACCCAGGGGGCTGGTCAGACACAGATGGCAAGGCCTGGCTCCCGGAGCTGCTGGCTCAGGAGGTCCGGGCTGAGGCCTGCCACATATATGCGCTCAGTCGCGTCCAGCTCTTTGCAGCCCCGTGGACTATAGCCCGCCAGGCTCCCTGTCCACAGGATTCTCCAGGCAAGAATACTGGAGTGGGTTGCCATGGCCTTCTCCAGGGGACCTTCCCAACCCAGGGATCAAACCTGTGTCTCTTGCATCTCTTGCACTGGCAAGCGGGTTCTTTACCACTGAGCCCCCTGGGAAGCCTAGGAATGCACATATCCCACCAGCACCCAGGTGAGGTGGACCTGCTGACCCCGGAACCCCACTCTGAGGAGCCTTGATCAAGGTGGTGGGCCCATTGCCCCTGCTGTGAAACTGAGGCCCCAGGGTGAGAGGCATCCCTCCTGAGTCCCAGGGAATCCAGCCCCTTCTCTGCTCTCAAGGAGCCCCCACACTGGATGGGATGTTATGAGACTCTGCCAGCCTGAGAGCTGTGTGGTCCAGCCATCTGTTCCCCACCCCCGGTCAGGACGCTCTGGGTGGGCTTCACAGGTGACCCCAAAACCCTGCTCTGGGGAAGCAAGTGGGACAGTCACTGTCTCCTGTGGACTAGGACCCTCCAGGCACACACGGTCGCTGTCCTCACATGTGAGGGGACAAATAAGGGCCAGACTACGTGGCCTAGCGCTGGACCAGCAGGAAAACACTCAGGGCAGGCTGGGGCCAGCTTCCAGAAGCTACCAGGGCAGGGAGGATGATGACTCAGAAACACACGCTTCACCCCCGCTCTTGGGGACAAGACAGAGCTTGCCAGCTCAGCGCCCGACTGCCACTAAGGACAGAGGGATGTCCTGTGACGGCGTCCGCACCCTCCCGCCCGGGGCCGGCCCTCACCGCTCGGTGCCCAGGGACAGGAAGAGCTGGCTGATGACCTCCAGGAGCTGCCCCTCCAGCACCTTGTCGTTCGCCCTGCGGGCCAGCGAGAGCTGGAACTCGTGGTAGACGACGCACCGGGCCTCGTTGGGCACGACCGTGCTGTAGAAGTGACAGAGCCGCTGGACGGCGAGCAGCTGGCCTGGCGGGAGACGGAAGGCAGAGGCCCCATCAGGCACCGCCGCAACCTCTGAGGGCCCGTGGCCCCCGTGGCGTGCCCGCCTCTGTGAGCTGCGGTCGCTCCACGTGGGGACAGGCTGGGTGTCCGGCTCGAGGTCACACAGCCGGCCAGCAGCCAGGACGAGCCCAGGCAGGGCACAGCACAGACGCTCGAGGGACAATGCTGGTCACTGGAGAACTCCCGGGCTGGGCGGTCCCGACTGGGCTCCCCTGAGGGACCGGGACATGTTTCTGCTTCACAAAGCTCCTCCCAGACAGACAGGGGCTGCATGCGAGCATGCTCAGCTGCTCAGTCGCGTCCGACTCTGCAGCCCCACGGACTGTAGCCCACCAGGCTCCTCTGTCCATGGGATTCGCCAGGCAAGAGTTCTGGAGTGGGGTGCCATTTCCTCCTCCAGGGGATCCTCCTGCCCCAGGGATTGAACCCATGTCTCCTGCAGTGGCAGGCAGGCTCTTTACCAACTGAGCCGGCAGGGAAGCCTGAGCTGGGGCTAAGCTCCCACCAAGTGGATCACCAGCATCCCGAGGCAGACCGGCAAGCTGAGTCCAAAGCTGGAGCAAAGGACATGCAGTGGAGATGGGATTCAAATCCGGCTCCCGCATTCCACAGCCGATGCTCCTTCATGAAGCAGAGGAATGAAGCACTTGGGAACTTGCACTATTGAAGGTGACCCGGCGGTGAGCAAGCCAAGAGAAGACTTGAAGGACAGCGCGAACCAACCAGACCCAACAGAGCGCAAACACGCCCCCAGCGACAACAGGACGCGGTGTCCTCCACGTGCCCACGGACATTCTCCAGGACAGACTGGAGGCTGCCTCTCAGAACTGCCTTCCATAAACATAAAGGGCCAAAAGCATAGGAGGCATATCTTCCAGGAGCAATGAATGAAATCAGAAATCAGTAACACAAAGGAGTTTGGAACATTCACGTATCTGTAGAAATGAATAGCACGTTCCTCAATCACTGGGCTTCCCTTGTAGCTCAGTCGGTAAAGAATCTGCTGGCAACGCAGAGACCTGGGTTTGATTCCTGGGTCGGAAGGATCCCCTGGAGAAGGAAATGGCAACCCACTCCAGTATTCTTGCCTGGAGAATCCCATGGACAGAGGAGCCTGGCGGGCTACAGTCCATGGGGTCAGTCGCAAGAGTCGGACACAACTGAGCAGATAAACCACCAGCACCAAACCACCAGTGGGTCAAAGAGGGAAACTGGGGATGTCCTTGGTGGTCCAGTGGTTAAGACTCTGCACTCCCAATGCAGGGGACCTGGGTTCAATCCTCGGTCAGGGATCTAAATCCTGCACGCTGCAACTAAGATTTTTGTATGCTGCAACTAAGACTGGCTCAATCAAATAGCTAAGTATTTTAAAAGACAAACAACCAAAAAAGAATAAAAATTTCAAATCAAAAACCTAACGTCCACCCTTAAGAAACTAGAAAAAGTTAACTCGATCCAAGGCAAGCAGAAGAAAGGAAAAATCAAAGTTGAAGAGGAGATGATAAAATAATAAAGTAGAGAATAGAAAAATAGAGAAGAACAATGAAACCAAATCACAGTTCTTTGAAAAGGTTAACAAAAGTGACAACATTTTAGCCAGACTGACCAAGAAAAGAAAGGAGGTAGCCGAAGATGACTAAAATCAGGAGGGATAGGTGGGACATCACGACAGATCTCATGGGAAAAAAAGGGGGAAGCCGTGAGCGACTGTACGCCAACAAATGAGACGACCTAGATGAAACGGACAAACCCTAGAAAGGCACAAACTAGTGAAACGGACTGGAAACGGAACCAGCGCAAGGATGGGTGACCCTTTGGGTCAGCACTGCCCTCAGTCCCCTCCCCGTTCTGTGTGGCACAGGGGCAGACCCCCTGACCCCCTGGAGGACCTCCTGGGTCCCCAGCTGTGCACTCCCCAGTCAGCCCTCCAGCGCCTGGGTTGGGGGTGTGGGAGCATCACAGAAGGTTTCTGAGAGGCCAGCGGGGGGACATGCGCCCTTGGTGACCACCGCCTGCACCTGCCCGAGGCTGCAGGGCAGGTCGGGGGACCCAGCTCCTGGAGGTCCAGGGGATTCCCCTTCCAGCCTCACTGAACAGAACCTACATCCCTCAGTAGCACCCCAGGGCTCTCAGAAAAATGCCAAACCACAACCTGGGGTCTTGGGCCCCTGCCTAGCTTCCCACCTGAGGCTCCTACCACCCATCACCTGAGCCACTCACTCCAAACTTGGCACCGCCCTGCAGGGCCCAGTCACTCACCCCAGGGCCTTTGCACAGGCTGCTGTGCCTCCTGCCAGGCCCCCTCCCATCCTTGGCTAAATTCTTCTCATCCCTCGGGTCCCAGACTAAGCAGCCGGCCCCCTACCAGCTGGGGCCTGGAGCCGCCCCACCACCAAGCTGAGCACCTGCCTCTGTGGCTCTCGTGGCCCAAGCATCTGTTTCCTGTGGCTTGGCCGCAGCCCCTGTGAGAACCACTTGGGCATGTTTGCTGGTGGACCCCTGCCCAGAGCCTGCCACTCGAAGCAGCTGCCTTCGGATGAAGCAGCTGCCCCGCATGCTCTGGGCCGGGGAGGTGTCTGGGGTGCCCGGCTGTTGGGAGACGCTAAGAATACAGCGCCAGCAAAGCACCCGGTATGCGAGGCCCACGTGGCCGCTTTGGCTTGTGCCCCCCTGCCTGGCCTGGGCTGCGTCTGGGGTCACCCCCTGCCTGTCTGCCTGAGACTACCAGGATTCCCAGCCTCGGGACTTTCAGTGCAGAAAGGAGGATGGTCCCAGGGATGAGCTGGTTGCCGTGGGGACATCTGGCCCAGCATGGGACACCTCAAAGCACCTGCTGGTTCCCACCACTCGGCATTCTTGGTGAAGCGACCGCTTGCCTCTGATTTGCAACCCCCGGGACGCTCTGAACAGAAATGCAAAGAGCCGTTGCTTTCCAGGCAGCCCGCCTGCCCGACACTTACTCTCCCAGTGGTCCATCTCCACGGCAACCAGAAAGGCCCACTCGTAGTAGCACTTGGCCTGCCGGGTGAGCGCCCTGCGGGTGCACAGCTCCCCCAGTCGCAGCAGCACCCGGGTGAAGTCCGGGCCGCCCTCCCTGCCAGGCAGCCGCGAGAAGAGCTTCACGGCCTCCAGGAGGTAGTGCTGGGCCAGCCTGCCGGCGCCGGCTTGCAGACACAGGGCCCCGAAGTTGGCCAGGACCACCGCCTCATTCCGCGGGCGGCCCAGGCGCCGGGCCACCCTCAGGGCGCGGTAGTAGCCCTCAGCCGCCCGCCGGGTCCTGCCGGTCCTCTTCAGGGCAACGGCCATCATGTTGGCGACCAGGCCCTCCTGCTCCGGGGTGGCCGCCGCCGCCTCCAGGAGGGACTCCAAGATGCCCAGGGCTGCCGGGCTCTGCCCGTGAAGGACGTGCAGCCAGGCCAGGGCCACCAGGCGGTCCACAGCGGCGTGGCCGCCCAGCTGGGCGTCTGTCTCCACGGCCTGCACCATGAAGGCGATGGCCCTGCCCTGCCGCCCGTGCTCGCTGTACAGCTGGGCCAGGCTGGCATACACAGGGCCACGGAGGGCCCGCTCGGAGCCGGAGGCCGGGGAGGCCAGCGCCCGCCGGAGGTAGTGAGCGAGCTGGGCGGGCAGGACGGGAAGCCGCGGGCTGTTCTGCAGGACCAGGGCCGCGCTCTGGAGTGCGCTGTGCAGCGAGCCCTGTGCCCGCAGCGAGGCCACCCTGATGCAGCTCAGCACCAGGTGCGGCAGGCACCTTTGGCTGTAGATGCCCGCCAGCAGCAGGTAGCAGTCCATGGGCCAGGAGGCGCCCGGGGTCCCCGCCGACCTGGGGAGCAGCAGCAGCAGCCTCTCCAGGAAGGGCAGGGCCTCCTCGGGCTGCTTGAGGCGGGTGTGGTGCTTGGCCAGCAGGAAGCAGGCCCGGGCCTCGGCCTGCGGGCTGCGGCCGCCAATGGCCCTCCGCAGGGCCAGGGTCAGGAGGCCGGAGTCGGCCTCGGAGCTGCCGCCGTGGCCGGGCGTCCCCAGGAGCAGGGCCAAGGCCTTGGGCACCACCTGCGCACACTTCTCCCTGCTCTTCTGCCGCAGGTGGACCGAAGCCAGGCTGGTGTACACGGCCGCCACCAGGACCAGGTCCCCGAAGCGGCCCCCGAGCACCCCCAGGGCTTCCTCGAAGTACACGCGGGCCTGGGACAGCTTCAGCTGCCGCACGCACAGCCGTCCCAGCAGGAAGCAGAGCCTGGCCAGGGCCATGGGCAGCCCGGCTTTTTTGGCCACCCCGCGGGCCTCGGCCAGCCGCCTGACCAGCTCCTCCTCACTCGTGAAGCCGCCGAACACGCCGCTCAGTGTGGGCGGGGAGAGGTCGTACAGGCCCTGGAAACCGGCCTGGAACCCGGGCGCGTCCAGGAACAGCAGCTGCGAGCCCAGGGCCTCCGGGTCGGCCCAGGCATCTCCTATGTCCAGGCAGAAGGAGGGCTCCTCGGTGCCCGGCAGGCCTGCACCACTGGACGCCCTGTGGACACCGGGGGACCCTGGTTCCTCGGGGCAGCCCTGGCAGGACTTGCGTTGTTCTAGAACATTCTTCACCATCTGCAGGATCTCCTGTGGCTCTGGGTTCAGGCAAGGCGGGGACTTTTCTGCAAATGACCAAAATGCCCGGATGGGTGAGAGCGGGATCTGAGTCCAGGCAGGCCTGGGGGCATCACTCCCCTGGCTGGAACGCCCCTGTCGCCTCCCCCACAAGGCTGCCCTGGGCATCTGAGGTTGCTGGGGACTGCTGGGCACACCGCACGGCTGTAGGGGTGACTTTCCGGGAGGACACGGAGGAGGTTAGCCAGGCTTCTACCAACTAACGTGCCTCACCGTAGTCCTCTCCTCTCGGCCACGGGCAAGAACCCCCAAGACATCAAGCTGTAGCCAGCCAGAGCTACTGACCAGCGTGCGCTCCAAAGCTCCCTCAGAACTGACAGCAGAGTCTGCATCCACCTGCCAGGCCCTAGTACGGAGGCCTCTCTGATGGGAAACACTGGGAACGGCTCCCAGACCCCAGGGTCCTGCTCGTCTGGGCTGGTTGGGAATCTAGTTAATAAAGGGTTAAAAACAACTGCTGAAGAGTCTGGGGACAGGAGCTGCCCACGCCTGCCCTGCCCGCCGAGGGCCTGCTGGCCTTGGATG
>SJYV01032325.1:0-10232 GCA_006410875.1 Neotragus pygmaeus | reverse complement strand
GATGGCTGGATGGCATCACCGACTCAATGGACATGAGTTTGAGTGAACTCTGGGAGTTTGTGATGGACAGGGAGGCCTGGCGTGCTGCAATTCATAGGGTCGCAAAGAGTTGGACAAGACTGAGCAACTGAACTGAACTGAAAGCTTTTACCTTTCTTTTCTATGCCCAAACAAATATCAATAATATGGCAAATCTTTTATTTCTACAAAATTGATAAGAACATGCTAAATAAATGCATGGGTTCATCGCAATGCACTAGCTTAAATGGTCTCTTCTTTCAGTCCTACTGTAATCAATCTTGTGTAGTATTTCTCTTGCAAGATTAATTTTTCTAAATTATTATCTTCATCATATCCTTTTCTTACTAAATTGTGTTTCTGGGACTCCCATTTTCAAAAGATCAAATTCCAAACTCCTTTCTTACAGTGGGAAAGCCTGATATACCCTTAATTCCTTAACCATTTGTGGATAATGCTACCACATCTTAGCAATGTTTTGCACCCCTCTACCTGATTCTTGCCTGGCTCCTAGACTCAGTTCAATTCTCTCTTCCTACATGGAATCTTCCCATTCCAATTCAACTTCTCATGACCACTCTGTTTGTTATGAAATTAAGGCTTATTTCAAAATTGTACTATGTATTTGATCATTGTACTGTCTTGATTTCTGGTTTAATTTATTTCTGGCTCTATGTTTTGTCCCCTTATCATAGCCATTACCTCTATACTTCTTTATATGTGCCCTCTGATTGAAACTGTCAACTGCAAATTGGTACTTACCATCTACTAATCCTTTTACAACCTAGAAGGATTAAATCCTGTGCTGCAACAGTTGCTGAATTTCAACACCCTCTGAACAGACTTCAAGGTAGAGAGCAGAAACGAGACATTCTGTGCTCTGGGAAAAACTGGCAGAATAGGTCTTCAGGTAGTTAGATATTATCAGGAGCCTATGTTATGAGCCCAATTTTTGTATCTGTTCATATCTAGAAAAGCACCAAAATCTTTCATGGTAATGGCTGTTACTCACAACTGAAGAAATCTTCTTGAGACTAGCAGAAAACTGGNTAAATCAGTCCTAATAGATTTGGAAATGGAGTAGGTTTTTAATAAAACATTTTTCAGACTCCTACAAATCTCATTTTTGGAAAGACTACATTCCTCCATAAGAGAAGCTCAGTGACTTGCCCACCTTGCAACTGTGTAAATGATAAATTTAGACCTATCTTCTTTACCACTTTCTTCCCTCTCTGTTATTTCAAGGTTCTAAAATGCCAGTAACCACATCCATTCTTTAGTCATGCTATTCCCTACACCAGACTTGGAACTAAATGTTTAGACACTTGCAAAGCTGAAAAATCAACACCCAAATTGAAGGGGAAAGCTACTTGCTTATATAAGGAAGATCCAAATAAATTGTAGGGCATACTTTCCTGACCTCTATTTCTAAGAGTACAATCATAGCTTCATAGTGCTTCACAAACTCTAATAGAAATTTTTGCATTGGTGTTTGTGCTGCACTGAGCAACTGCCACCACTGTCATGCCATTTGATCATTATACAAAAAACAGCAAGAAACTCTGACGCTAGAAGACATCAAAATGACTCACAACCCATTGAATATAGATCTCTATCAATCACATGACCAGAAGGCAAAGAGTTTTTTTTCAGTTTAGGCTAAATAATGACCAGAAGTAGAGAAGAACATTGAGAAATAAAATATAAAATCACAGAAACCACAGAATCACACTTTATTATAACTATCACATTTAAGCTGCACCCTAATCACAATGTGCAACATAATAATACAAGCTCAACTACTCTAATACTTTAAACACCAACACACAACAGACTCCTGTGCTATACCAAAAGAAATATCGGTTGTTCCAACTACTTGCCTAGTTTACAAATTTATTAACCAATTCCCAGGCCACTTTTATAAGCACTCCAAATTTTTCCCTTTTAAGACACTAGTGAGGCTCCCTTGCCCAGAAAGTTTATATGATAAATAAGTTTTCCTTGTGTTCTTTGCATGGGGGCTTCATGGCGTACAACACATAGGAACAGGACATTACAGGGCATTGTTAAAGGCTGAACTGTGTCCTTCAAAATTCACTTGAAGTACCTCAGGATGAGACTGCATTTGGAGATAAAGTCTTTAAAGAAGTAATTAAGTTAAAATTATATAATTGGGGTGGGCCATAATCCAATATGACTGATGCTCTTACAAGAAGAAAATATTTGAATATAAACAAACACACACAACAGGAATACCATGTGAAGACAGCAGTCTGTAAGCCAAGAAGGGAGGCCTTGGAAGAAATTAACTCCATTAACTGAGGAACTCCACCCATGGCAAAGGTCATGAGGAAGGAGGCTTGGCAAAGGCGTGGTCAAGCCTCAGGAAACCCCTGTTCTCGAGCATCTACCCCAAAACCAGAGTACTTTACAGGGGGCTCTCCCCCATAACCATTTCTCTCGGAGAAGGAGTTAACTTGCAGCTCCAGTCAATAAAAATTCCTGGGCGTGACAAGAGTGTTTCAACTTAAGAACTCTGAAGGTTATCTGGCCTGCCTGTATAGGTTCATCCGGCCACAACAACCCCCCAACCATGAGAGGCACGAGATGTTTTAGACTTACTAAAGGCAAATTCTTTGGGGGAGTTAGAATTTATTAGTATAGTGGGTTGGTTAGGAATTATATTGGTGAAGCATTTTTCATTGTGCCAATAATTACTGTTAATTCCCTGTCCTGGGTGGGACAAGGGTGTCTCAGGTCAAACTTCTCTGCTGGCAAACTAGCTTGTGTGACAAGATTATCCATACTCCTGCCACTATGATTGTTTACTACCTCTCAACCATAAACAGCACAGAGTTTTGGAGTATTTTGAGAGTCTTAATTAGCATAGGGCTTTTCTCATTGTTGAGTCAATTGTTGAGTCAATGATTGCCGCCAGGTCTCCATATCCTTAGGCACCTGGGAGTATATTAATCAATGTGTTTGGAATATAGAAAAGGAAATATAGTAGTTTTTGACATTAGCAATATTAGACTTTTTGAGTTAATAAATTTTCTCTTTTGATAGAGATCACTGGACTTTGTTATAAATCACTGTGTCCTTGCTATGTGAAAATGTAACTTTATCACTATCTTAAGACTAAGTGGATCTTAAGAGAAACATTGGTGAAAGGATTTGCATCTGTTGGGCTGATGTTTGCTGCTAAATCTCCATATTCCCTGCCCTTGTGATGAATATAACTAACATATAGGAGAAATACGTGTTAACCTTTAAGCATATAGGAGAAATAAGTATTAACCTTTAAGATTGATCACGTTAACCTTGGGTTAAATAAATTCCTTTCTCGATTGTAACTCACTACACCCTCGCCCTTTATTTGGAGGGTGGTGCCTGGTTTAAGAAAAAACACCCTTGGAAAAAATAAGTTTTTTGGTTATCAGAAAGAAAGGGTTGTAAATGTCAGCAAGCCTCATGGCCAGATGATGTAAAACCTCTAAGAACTTTTTTTATGTAAAGCACCTGATTTTGATAAAGGTCAGGACTGCTGACCCCCACGTGACTCTGTATTCATCCCTATATGTAACAAAAGGTATGTAAGAAAACCTGAAAAATAAAGAAATGGGATCTGTTCCTGGAAAGACTGACTCCCNATAAATTCCTTTCTTGATTGTAACTCACTACACCCTCACCCTATAGGAATGCAACTTTATTTGGAGGGTGGTGCCTGGTTTAAGAAAAAACACCCTTGGAAAAAATAAGTTTTTTGGTTATCAGAAAGAAAGGGTTGTAAATGTCAGCAGGCCTCATGGCCAGATGATGTAAAACCTCTAAGAACTTTTTTTTAATGTAAAGCACCTGATTTTGATAAAGGTCAGGACTGCTGACCCCCACGTGACTCTGTATTCATCCCTATATGTAACAAAAGGTATATAAGAAAACCTGAAAAATAAAGAAATGGGATCAGTTCCTGGAAAGACTGACTCCCCCATGTCGTTCTTTCTTGCTCCCCGTTTTTTCTGGCTGAATTCCCATCTGGAGCATGGATGCTATTCCATGTGAACCAAGTTATTCAGCCAGTTTTTCTCCACTGATTTTCCTACTACACTATCCGTTTCTAATCTCTCTATATATCTGTAATTAAATATGTAGTTTTCCAAGGAAGCCGACTCCATCCCCACCTTCGAATCACCCTGGATCCACCGGGACTGGACCCCGGCACCCTGCCTCTTATTTGTAGACAAGCTGAAATCTCCCTGTCCTCCCCGAATCACAAAAGAACTAGGTTCAAGCAGCTAATTATTATGACAATAGAGTCACTGACTCAGTATCTGATACATATTGCTGAGCTGTGTTGGAGATTTTATAACTGGCCCTAGAGGAGAAAAGCTAAATGCACGTTGACCAGACTGTAGCCATGACTTAAGCTACTCCAACTTGAACGGTACTGAAACCTATGGCTAGCACAGTTCCAAGAACTGGCCTGAAGAGAATGGAGGTAACACTATTGTTCATAATAATCAGTCTTTATTAGTATCAAAATAATTGTAGTTTTCTCTGTCTGGAAATGTAAGTGGAAAACTAAAATTGTCAGCAAAGAGATGTATTAAGCCTATGTCCATATCTTTCACTCTAAGACCTTGATGCCCTTTCTCAGCATGAAGAAGTTACAGAAGATGGATCTTTGTCCCTAATCACATAGAAATGGAATGATATCTGATGGAGGGTGTGTGTTGGGGGCCGGGGGGAGGTGTGGGCTTGTAAGGAGCTCTTTGCAGGAAACTGCACTTGGCAGGAAACCTCTTTTCTTGTCAAAACTGTATCATAACTAACCTTAAACCAGGTACCCTCATGCTGCTCTGTTCATTGCTGGCCTAAGCACACTTTTCAAATCTTTGGTCACACAACATCTTGTCTAACATGTGGGCTCTTTCTCATGGATCAAAGAAGGAAAAAAATGAAGAATGAGTAATTAACAGATGACAAGATCTCTTCCCCATTTTCCCCTTCAGTAGTCTCACAGACAAACTATGTGAACAAACTGTGAACAAGACTACATCAAAGAAAGATCACAGTAAGTCGACAAGCCTGCACATAGTGGGGGATGTTTCATGATTCTGACCCTTCATTTCAATGATTAACTGAGATTACTTCCCTTTTCCCTTTAAAAGCTTTCATGGCCAATCAGAATCTTTGGAGATAATTTTGGATGACACTGAGTCCTTTGGAGGGAATGATGCTGAAGCTGAAACTCCAGTACTTTGGCCACCTCATGTGAAGAGTTGACTCACTGCAAAAGACTCTGATGCTGGGAGGGATTAGGGGCAGGAGGAGAAGGGGACGACAGAGGATGAGATGGCTGGATGGCATCATTGACTTGATGGACATGAGTCTGAGTGAACTCCAGGAGTTGGTGATGGACAGGGAGGCCTGGCACGCTGTGATTCATGGGGTCGCAAAGAGTCGGACATGATTGAGTGACTGAATTGAACTGAAATGAGTCCACCATCTCCCATATTGCCACCATTTTGATTTAAGGCAACTTTTCTTTCTACCAACATTGTCTTTTACTTGGTATTTATTTTTGAGAAGTGAGTAGCCAGACCTAAGTTTGATAGCATGATAACCATCTGGACTCACTTATGCCATTACTTCCATTCCAATAATTCATTAGCCTAAAAAGGTCCTCAAATGCAGTCGTCCATTATCTACTCTCCCCCATATTTCTTTTTTTGTTTGCTATAACAACTTCCTTGTGTAGACCTTTAAATCTTTTCCTGTCACATTTTTTTTTCCTTGACTGACACAACCCAAATAATAATTAAGAAAACAATTTGTCTTCTCTGTATTCTGCTCCATGCCGATATTCAAATAAACAAAAAAAATTTAGAAAATAAAATTTAAAAGACTATGCTGATTTTAAACTGTGATCTCAAATCTCAAATGTAATTCACACAGACTATACCTAACCATGGGCACCAGACTCCCCTGGTGACTCAGATGGTAAAAAATCTGTCTGCAATGAGGGAGACCTGGGTTCTAACCTTGAGAAGATACCCTGGAGGAGAGTATGGCAACTCACTCCAGTATTCTTGCCCAGAGCATCCCCTTGCTGCCAAGAGGAGCCTGGTGGGCTACAGTCAATTGGATTGCAGAGTCAAACATGACTGAGCAACCAAGCACAACCTTGGGAACCAATCATTTCTCCTATACCTCAACCATGTATTCTAGTCTTTTTTTCAAGAGCTATTTCTTTCTCCTCCTGTTAAATCTGGTCTTATGTTGGACATATGGTCTTATGCTAGACTTAATTAGTAATGTGGTAGAAGTGACTCTATGACAATTTATGGTCCAGCTTCTAAAAGTCTCTAAGGATGCTAAAGAAGCACAGTAGGGTATGAGTATCCACTGTAACCTGTAGGATTAGGGAAAGGTCCCTGAAAAGGAGGATTTCATCTAAGGTCAAAATTAACTTGTGAGTTAAATTAGGTAGTGAGGATGGTAGTACTAGTAGGAATTAATATGTCTATTTCTAACAAAATAATATCAATCAATGTTTTAAACTTTAAAAATCTATCAAATATAGAACTACTACCTTCCTAGATGAATTCCTAGATGAGAACTTAAAGACCAGGTTAAATTATCTGCATTTTGATAACTATAATATAGATTTGAGCCATCCTAAAAAAAAAAAAAAAAGAAGAAGAAGAAGAAAGAAACCTGACTTCTAAATACCTGAGAAAGAGTGTTAACTAATAAAATTTTCCCTTGTATAAAATAAGAGCTGTAATGGAAAATAAATCTTCACTTCTAATTTAAGAAGCTCATATTTAGCTCTGTATAGTTGTTTTTCCATCTCTAGTTTGCTTAGATGCTCATAAGTTTTGAAAACAAGACTTAACACTTATTTGACAATGAAGACCAAATCGTGATTAAGCAATAATAATTAATATGGATATTTATCACTAAAAACTAGACAGGTGTTATGTTGAAAAGCATCCCCAAGTGGGGAATAAAAGGCAAAAAGGTAAAGTGATTGTCTGAGGAGGCCTTACAAATAGCTGAGAAAAAAAGAGAAACTAAAGGCAAAGGAGAAAAGGAAAGATATACCCATCTGAATGCAGAGTTCCAAAGAATAGCAAGGAGAAATAAGAAAGCCTTCCTATATGAACAAAGCAAAGATATAGAGGAAAAGAATAGAATTGGAAAAACTAGAGATCTCTTCAAGAAAATTAGAGATACAAAGGGAGCATTTCATGCAAAGATGGACAAAATAAAGAACAGAAATGGAATGGACCTAACAGAAGTAGAAGATATTAAGAAGAGGTGGTAAGAATAAACAGACGACTATACAAAATAGATATTAATGACCCGGATAATCATGATGGTGTCATCACTCACCTGGAGCCAGGTATTCTGGAGTGCAAAGTTAAGTGAGCCTAAGGAAGCATCACTAGGAACCAAGCTAGTGGAGATGATGGAATTCCAGTTGAGCTTTTTCAAATCCTAAAAGATACTGCTGCTAAAGTGCTGCACTCAATATGCCAGCAAATTTGGAAAACTCAACAGTGGCCACAGGACTGGAAAATGTCAGCTTTCATTTCAATCCCTAGAAACAATGTCAAAGAATGCACAAACTATTCTACAGTTGCACTCATTTCACATGACAGCAAGGTAATGTCCAAAATTCTTCAATCTAGGATTCAACAGTATGCAGACAAAGATCTTCCAGGTGTAAAAGCAGGATTTAGAAAAGGCAGAGGAACCAGAGATCGATCAAATTGCCAAAAGCAAGCAAATTCTAGAAAAACATCTATTTCTGCTTCATTGACTACACTAAAGCCTTTGATTGTGTAGGTCACAATAAACCATTTAAAACTCTTAAAGAGATAGGAATGCCAGACCACCTTACCTGCCTCCTGAGAAACCTGCATGCAGGTCAATACAGTTAGAACTGGACATGGAACAATGGACTGGTTAAATATTGGGAAAGGAGTGCATCAAGAATGTATGTTGTCACGCTGGTCAGTTATCTTGTATGCAGAGTACATCAAGTGAAATGCCAGGCTGGATGAAGCACACACTCAAATCAAGATAGCTGGGAGAAATATCAATAATCTCAGATATGCAGATGACACCACCCTTATGGCAGAAAGTGAAGAGGAACTAAAGAGCCTCTTGATGAAGATGAAAGAGAAGAGTTGAAAAAGCTGGCCCCAAACTCAACATTCAAAAAATATAGATTATGGCATCCAGTCCCACCACTTCGTGGCAAATAGATGGATAAACAATGGAAACAGTGAGAGACTTTGTTTTCTTTGGCTCCAAAGTCACTGTGGATGGTGACTGCAGCCAGGAAACTAAAAGACGTTTCTTCCTTGGAAGAAAAGTTATGACAAACCCAGACAGTGCATTAAAAAGCAGAGACATTACTTGGCCAACAAAAGTTTGTATAGTCAAAATTATGGTTTTTCCTGCCGTCATGTATTGATGAGAGAGCTAGAGTCAAATAATTGATATTTTCAAACTGTGGTCTTGGAAAATACTCTTGAGAGTTCCTTGGACTGCAAGCAGATCAAGTCAGTCAATCATAAAGGAAATCAACCCTTGGTAGTCACTGGGAGAGCTGATGCTGAAGCTCCAATATTTTGGCCACCTAACGCAAAGAGCCGATTAATTAGAAAAGACCCTCATGCTGGTAAAGATTGAAGGCAGGAGGAGAAGGGGACAACAGAGGATGAGATGTTTGGATGGCAGCACCAACTCAATGGACATGAGTTTGGGCAAACGAGGATATGGTGAAGGACAGGGAAGCCTGCTGTGCTATAGTCCATGGGGTTGCAATGAGTTGAACATGACTACCCCACTAAACAATAATAAATATTGGAGATGTACTGGAGATTTCAATACCCTAGACATAAACATAAATTTAGTTCTATATTTTATAAATAATCATGTGAATGTTTTTTGGAAATGTCTTTCTAGTTGAATAGCAGACATATCCTAAGAGGCATGAAGAAGTTTTCTGCTTTCAGGTTTTGTATTACTGAAGAAAAGGGAGAAACCAGAGAGTGGCGAGCTGAAGTTATAGGTCATGATCAGATCATGGATGGCTTTCATCCGATGTAGGCCTTAACAGATTGTTAATTAGGGAATGAATATAGAATCATTTGTGTCTTTTCCTTGTACAACAAAACTAGTCAAGTAAATCACACTTGCATTTAAGGTTAAATATTGTTACTTTGCACATCCTATCTTCTGGAGAGCCTATCCTTTCTCTGCTGAAATCAGAAGTCAGTTCAACCAAGAGTCTGTCTGCTCTGAGGAAGAGAACACAACAGCTACCTAATATTTTTCTTCTTTCTGTTTAAGTAACAGTTACTGTGGCTCCAAGCCAGCCCTTGGATGTGTGTTAGGTGTAAGAGGGACACGAAAACAAGGTAGGATCTTAGTTCCCTAGTTTCTAACAACTTAAGCAAAGAGGTATGCAGGCAGATATACTACTTCCATACAATGTGGTGAATGTTAGCTTAGTGGTTTACATAAAATTTCCTTTCCTGCCCAATCACAACGCCCTCTCCTATCAATTTACAGTAGCTAGAATTAGTCTCACCCTCATTAACATCCACATGAACATTTATATATTATTATTTGTTATATATGAAAGGATAAATATATATATAAACAAATACATTTATACACACACACATATTATATAAAGCTGTGAAATTAGCAGTGGAGGCTGTTAGAGGAGCAGGAACATGTCTTCTTCACAACTGAATCTCCCTTGTTTAGCTCACTGGATGAGATGCTCCAAACAATGCTGAAATCATCCTACTAAAGATCCAGGTTGTTTGGCTCAGGAACCCATGCTCTTTAGATGAAAAGTAGTGTTGCTCCTTAAGGCAGGACACCTGGATGCCACTTAGCTGTATCCTCCAGTTACCAGTTTACTTTCAACTCCCATGTATTCTGACCTTGTTTCCTTCTCCTCTCTCCAGCCTGATGTAGGCCTTGATTACTGACTCCTTTCCAACTCCTCAGACATCAAGTTTTTTTCTTCCCTCCATTGTTTTATATCCAAGATGAAGTGTATCCACGCTTCTCTCAGTGCCTAATGGTCATAGTACATCATGAGAAACGCTGATCTGGAAGAAGCACAAGCAGGAATCAAGATTGCCAGGAGAAATATCAATAACCTCAGATATGCAGATGAC
>SJYV01032322.1:0-15397 GCA_006410875.1 Neotragus pygmaeus | reverse complement strand
TCACTTGTAGATATTCCATGTGTATATAAAGCTGAGTTTCAACCAACTTTATTACTAAGGCCCTCCTACTGAGGGGCACCCATCTTTGATGTTCTTCCTTTCACATTTCAGACGTGTCAATGCCTGTCCCAGTCCTCACTTTTCCAGTTTTCCATTTTCAGACTGCTCTAGCACTACACTAACTCTTAACCAACCGTGATGCCACGTAACTTACACAGCAGACAGAAGCAGGAATAACCCACTTGTTCTGGAAGAGAAAGTCCAGCGTGGGTTATCATCACGGAAACACTGTGTTTGTGGGTTGGAATAGGAAATGCTGTGACTGTGCTCCCCCTCAGTGTGTATCTTAATTGTATGAGGTTGCTGTGGTTGAGATAAATAGATGCTAATTTAAAAATGCAGATGTTTGCATTTGATTTCTACCAAGAGTTGAAATGTTGAGAGATGCTTTAAAAAATAATAATAAAGTGTCTTCCATTGTTAATGAAATGTTTGGGGCTTTATGTCTCTCCTCTCTGCCGCTCTGAAGTTTGGGTTGCTTGGGTTTGCTTTTTGCTGTTTTTGTTTNATGCTTTAAAAAATAATAATAAAGTGTCTTCCATTGTTAATGAAATGTTTGGGGCTTTATGTCTCTCCTCTCTGCCGCTCTGAAGTTTGGGTTGCTTGGGTTTGCTTTTTGCTGTTTTTGTTTTTTGCTCAAACCATGTTTTGTTCTTTAGTGACAGGACTCACATTTTCTCCTGCATGAAACTCACAAATGATAGCAGCCAGCATTTGAGTGCTTGTTCTGTGAGACAGACTTTAAAAAACCAGAAGGATTTGTGTATGTGTTCAGGCTGCTGCGGCCTCTGCTGCGCGGCCTCCTCTCGCTATGGTGGTCTGGGGCTGCTCTAGTGGCGGTGCACCGGTCTCATCGCACTGGCTCCTCTGCTTGCCAAGCACAGGCCCTCGGTGCCCACGCTTCAGTAGCTGTGGTGGGTTGGCTGTTTTTGCAGCACCGGAGCTGAGTTGTCCTCTGGTGCATGGGATCTTCCTGGACCAGGGATTGAACCCGTGTCCCCTGCACTGGCAGGTGGACTCTAGCACTGAGCCACCAGGGAAGCCAAGCCGGGCATTTATATGCTGAGACTTCTGAGATCTCATGTAATAGTCTCAGTCCTCCTGGAAGATAACCTAAATCCCATCTTATAGATGGGGAAGCCAAGGTGTGCAGAGTTCAGCCATGCTTCCTAGGAGTGGGACTGCAGACTCCAGGAGAAATGATTGTTAGTGGTGACAGACAGGAGTTAAATAACAGTGAAGGGTGTTGTGTTAAAAAATGAAAGAAGTCTCTCAGTCCTGTCTGACTCTTTGCGACCCCATGGACTGTAGTCTACCAGGCTTCTCTGTCCATGGGATTTCCAGGCAAGAGTACTGGAGTGGGGTGCAAGTTCCTTCTCCAGGGGATCTTCCTGACCCAGGGATTGAACCCAGGTCTCCTGCATTGCAGGCAGACGCTTNGTAGTCTACCAGGCTTCTCTGTCCATGGGATTTCCAGGCAAGAGTACTGGAGTGGGGTGCAAGTTCCTTCTCCAGGGGATCTTCCTGACCCAGGGATTGAACCCAGGTCTCCTGCATTGCAGGCAGACGCTTTACCCTCTGAGCCACCAGGGAAGCCCATGTTAAAAAAGCGTCCCATTTAAAAACGTTTGATTCATTTAAATGCCTCAAGAGGATCCTGGTCAGTGTGATGCTAGCTTGTCTCTAAGAAAGAGAAAGCAGGGCCAAGAATCTTTAGCAGAATCTTGGGTTTTCAGTTCCCCTCTATTCAGGGCAGACCATACTACTTACCCATTATAGCAATGATAGATTACTTTAAAAATCAATTTAAGATTTCTTTTTTAAATGAAGTTTCCAGAAACTGATATAACATGCCAAATCAACTAAACTTCAATAAAAATATAAGTAAATAATGAAGGTTGACTTAACCTACATGGCAAAAATCTTCAGGGCAGTGTAAAAGCAGCTGTGGTTTGGGGACGTCCTGACTTTATCCCCTGGTGGGGTGTCTGTGCCACCGTGCTGCCCACTCTGGGGGCTTGGCCCCCACAAGGCTGCTCAGCTGTCCAGGAAGAGACTAAACATTCTCTCCAGCTCACTCACTGGCTGAACAAATATCCATGCCTTGGGCCAGACGAAGGCCCAGGTGCTGGGTTTGATTTTAGCGACAGCATAGGATATGGCACTGCCATCCTGGCTTCCTGGAGAGGAACACCCAGCCTGGGAGAGCTAAGGAAGCCAGACACACGCTCCTGACGCTCCTGTATCTGAAGGGGAGCAGAGACTCTGAGCAGCTTGCTTGATTTGCATATGTAAATGACAAGCATATTTAAGCATCACCAGGCCCACCAGCTGTACAGCATTACCATGAACTTGCTGTGGTACCCCACATGCTCAGAGGGATAGAGCCGTGGCAGACACTGCCAATTAAACTCTGGTAGCTGCTCACCCACCCTCCCTTGCTAATAAAAGCCCGGAGGTTTAGACATCTGGCCAGCAGGATAAAGACTGCCTTTCCCAGCCTCTCCTGCAGCTGAGCACAGTCATATGGTTAGGTCTGGTCCGTAGGATGGAAAAGTGCTGTGACTTCTAAGATTTGTCCTTCAAAGAAAAGCTTTTGCCTCCCACCCTGACTGCTGGCTGGAATGGAGCAGCTCTGTGTGACTCTGAGGCAAAGGTCAAGG
Organism: Neotragus pygmaeus; assembly: GCA_006410875.1. NCBI lineage: Eukaryota > Metazoa > Chordata > Mammalia > Artiodactyla > Bovidae > Neotragus > Neotragus pygmaeus. Next base: position 12,674 of record SJYV01032322.1, on the reverse strand, counting down.
CATTGGGGCATGGCAAGTGGCTGGAAGGGGCTGGCTTCCTGACACTTGGGAAGCCACCATCTTACCTGGCCTGCCCTACCTATCTTCAGATTTTATATGCAAGAAATAAACTACTCTCTTGCTTAAACCCACATTTTTATTTTTTCCATTTGCTCATTTTAGAAAACTTGATTTACAAAGAAAGCCAGACTAGAATAATGATGCCACATGTACACTGAATCCAGGGCTTCAGGCGTTGAATGGTTGACAACTTCCAGCCAACCTGATTTTTTCTGTACCTGTCCATCCACTTCCCCGACTCCTAAATTCCTTGGAAGCAAATTCCAGACATCTGTTTCATTAGGAACATTTCAGTTTGCGTATCTAAAAGACAAGGACTTTTAAAATCCTGACTGTATTTAAATTTTTATAACAATTCCTTAATTAAACAGCAAATATCAAGTCAGTGTCCCCAGGCCTAGTTGTCTCCTAACTGCATACTTTAAAACCTGCTTGCCCTGGGGTCCCAACAAGGTCTCACACTCCAGTGGATGGATCTTTAAATCACCTTTATCCTAAAGGCTGTCCCCACGGAGGGACACTTGTTGTTGTTGTTTTTTATTCCTCTTGGAATGTATTTGTTGAAGAGACTGGATTGTCCCTTAGAGTTTGCCAGAGTCTAAATTCTGCTGATGGCAGCCCCTGCTGCTGTTTATCAAGTTCCTCTGTTCTCTCAGCCTCCTGAAAATTGGCAGTTGGAGCTTTTCTTTTTCAATTCCTTTCTGTTTATTTGAACATGTTCAAAAGTAGAAAAATAAACATTTCTTTTGCAGCTCCATCAATAAGGGGTGAGAGAAANCTGCTGTTTATCAAGTTCCTCTGTTCTCTCAGCCTCCTGAAAATTGGCAGTTGGAGCTTTTCTTTTTCAATTCCTTTCTGTTTATTTGAACATGTTCAAAAGTAGAAAAATAAACATTTCTTTTGCAGCTCCATCAATAAGGGGTGAGAGAAAGTCACAAGGCAGGATCGGGGCTTAGTGAATAAAGAGGGTCAGGGTCCCAGATGGGGTAGGGCTGGGTCCAGGTCTTCAGACGCGCAGGTCTCCACTGGCAACACCTCTCAGGTCCTTATAAGGAGACTGAAGGAGTTGAAAGGGACAGAGGCCTCGAGGCAGCCTTGGGCCCCCTTGGGCCTCCTGGAGATGCAGCCAGTGGTGCAGGTGGCCCCGGGGCAGGAGTCCCGCCCTGGGCGGAGCCAGGATGCAAGCCTGGAGCTCCGGGCAGACGTGGCACGGCCTGTGCAACCGCGGTCTTGGACGACCCCCAGGGACCTTCAGCATCAGGACTAGCTCCCCCTCCAGGCCACAGGGCGCTCCACACCTGCAGCCGCCTCAGGTCCTGGGTTCCAGGGAAGAGGCGAGAGCTGCAGCTCCCGTTCTTCAGCGAGAGTGACTCTGCCAAGACATGCTTGGCTCTCTTGAAGCCCTCCGGCTCCCGTGGCAACAGGAGAGGGAACCAGCCCCCGTGGCAGCCCATCCCCGCCACGGTGGGCTTGGATGTGGGGACAGGGCCTGCTCTGGCCAGGTCCAGCCAGGTCCAGCCTCACGATCACCAACACCAGGACCCAAGCTGCAGCCACAGCTAAATCCCAACAGCTTATCTGGCCCCAGGGCTCTGCTTTCAGCCAGGCGCATGGGGCAAGCCCAGCTGATGTGTGTCAAGTGAAAAGGCAAAGGGAAATAGGAGTCTCCACTTGGACTACAGAGGGGTGAGTGGGTGGGGCCAGGCGCCCAGCCAGGTGAGCCGGGGCCTGTGCCAGGAACGAATGAGAGACTGAGATTCAGTTGCAGAAGAGAACTTTGTTTCTGAGAAGACCCCGTGCCTGGAGGACTCCGGGTTAGGACTCCTGGGTAATGCCTTTAGCTCGCTGACTTTGGGGAGCCCCTGAAGGATGGGAAACTGACTCAAAGACTCTCACGTTGGGGCAGGGGTGTAAAGGGTGGGTAAGACTGCCTGAGCGGCAGAGAAGGGACATCCTTTGAAGGTGCAGAAGTTTTAAAGTCCACTGTGGCCCTCTTTTCTACTGCTACTTTTGTTACCTATGCTTTTGGCATTAAATCCAAGAAATTGTTGCCAAATTCAGCATCATGAAACTTCCGTTTTCTTCTAGGAACTGTTTTTTAGTTTCAGACCGAAACTAAATTTGGATCTTTAATCCATTTTCGGTTTTGTGCATGCTGTAAGGGAAGGGTCTAGCTTCATTCGTCTGCATTTGGATGTCCAGCCTTCTCAGTCCTTCCCCAACTGAATGGTCTTGGCATCCTTGTGGAAGATCTTCGGACCACATGCGTAAGGGCGTAGTGCTGGCCTCTCTGTTCTGTTGGTCTCTGTGTCTGTCTCTATGCCAGTACCAGACTGTTTTGATTACTGTAGCTTTGTATGTAATGTGTTTTGAAATCAGGAAGTGTAAGCTCTCCAGAGTTTCTGTTGTTCTTCAAGATCATTTTGGCTATTCGGGGTCCCTTGAGATCCCATTTAAATTTTAGGAACTTTTTTCCCCATCTGTGCAAAAATGCCATTGGGGTTTTGATAGGGATTACATTGAATTAGTAGATTGTTTTGGATAGTATGGACATTTTTAATGATAGTCTTCCACCTTGTGAACACAGAATGTCCTTAATTTGTGTCTTCTTTCATTTATTTCAGCAATGTTTTGTAGTTTTTGGTGTACACGTTCTTCACTGCCTTGGTTAGATTTACTCCTAAATATTTTATTCTTTTTGATGCTATTGTAAGTGGAATTGTGTTTGTAATTTCTTCTTCAGACTGTTCATTATTTTGGTATAGAATAATGAATAATAGAGAATAACGTATAGATTTTGTATCCTGCAACTAATTCTTATATTAGTTCTAACAGGTATGTGTGTGTGTGTAAAATTTTTAGGGTTTTCTACATGTAAGATCATGTCATCTGAGAATGGATATAATTTTACTTCATTTTTCCAATTTGAATGCCTTTTATTTTTTTCCAGCCAAATTGCTCTGGCTGATTATCAGCACTATGTTCAAAAGAAGAGGCAAGAGCGGGCATCCTGGCCTCTTCTCGAGGAAAAACTTTCATTCTTTCACCACTGAGCATGAAGTTAACTGTGGCATACGTGTTTTGGTATATGACTTTTATTATGTTGAGATAGTTTCCTTTCATTCCTAGTTGTTGTTGTTTTTTTTTACCATGAAGGTGTGAATTTTGTCGCATACCTTTTATGCTTTAATTGCAATGACCATGTGGTCTTGTCCTACATCCTATGTGCTGTATCACCTGGTAGCTGACTTTTTTTTTTTTTTCTTTTCAGTAGTTGACTTTTGAGGCTTGCTCATTTGTGGGTTGGGTTTTTTGTTGTAAGAACACTTCATAGATGTTGTCTTTTTTTATCAGGAGCCACATGGCGTCGAGTTCTGTCCCTTTGGGATATGAATAGCTTTTAAGGCTGTTAGTACTTAGATCCGTTATTTAACTGGAGACTACAAAATGGAGATATTCCAATTGTAGTCTTAATGGTTTGGCAACTGGAATACTTCTATAAAAAGAAACTTTTCTGTGGTGCTGTGAATCCCTACCCGGGACAAAACTGTATAAAACTGAATACATGGGCACACATACATAGGAAAGCATGTACAACTGATGTAATCGGAGCAAGGTCCATGCATTTTACCAGCTGTGCCAAAGTCAGTTTCCCGGTTGTGATATCCCTCTATAGCTGTGCAAGATGTTACCTCTGAGAGAAACTGGCTGCAGGGTACATGGAACCTTTCTGTACTATTTTTGCAACTTCCTATAAATCTAGGACTTAAAAAAAAGTTAAAAAGAAATATCCCTCATCAACTATTTTGCTACTAGTGATATAGTTTAAGAAAAGCAGGATAGATGTTTACTTCTTTCCCTTTATTTTTTACTTAGAATAATGAGCTGATGCCTTAGAATCCCCTAACAGTGACTGATTCTTTTTAAACTTACTTTGTATCGGGGTATAGCCGATTAAGAATGCTGTGATAGTTTCGCTTCAGAACACTGAAGGGAGTCAGCTGAACATATAACATGTATGTATTCACTCTCCTCTAAATCCAGTGACCGATTTAAAAAAAATATTACTCTGAACTCATTGATTTCAGTATATCTTAAGTATTTCAACCCACTCCATTATTAATGTTATTGACTTTCAAGTCCCATCTTTGTTCAGTGGGAACCTCCTCAGGCTGACTCCTGAGTCCTTTTGACCTGATCCTGAAACCTCACTTGCTTCCTCACCATCTGCTATAATGGGGGCTCCAGGTTCACCTTATACATTTCCTGCCCAAGTCCTGGAATTGAAGGTTTCTCCAAAGAGCCCTGGGTCCTCTCCCTAACCCAAACAGCATCAGAACATGTACTGTCTCCCGCCACAAGCTCCGCAGGGAGGTCAGTTCCAGGACTGGTTAATCCCCTCCTCCGACAGAGGTGTTAAGGACGGGGCCCGGCTTCCTGCTCAGCAGGTCGGCGAGGCCGTGCCTCGTGTTAGAGTTGCATCCGCACAGGATGGGAGACAAAAGGCCAGACAATGGGAGGAGGGCGCTTCCCTGCTGTGAGAGACCATTTTCAAGTGTGAGGAAACAGCTGGAAATTCCCTAAGATGGTGCTTTCCTCTCCTGCCGGGACTGGGTCAGAGGCCCGTTGCTCAGCCTTCTCAGGTGAGACAACGGAATGACCAGGAACGGCTTTACCTCCACTCGGCTCCTCTGGGCGTCCTGTGCTGGTCACGGGGCCTTCAGCTCTGTGCGTGACCCTCCCCTGCAGCTTTCCGGTCTCTCAAGGAAGACCCTCCTTCCCTTGCTTGCTCCCCTTCACCTTGTTCAGTTCAGTCACTCAGTCATGTCCGGCTCTTTGCAACCCCATGGACTCCAGCAGGCAAGGCCTGCCTGTCCATAACCAACTCCCAGAGTTTGCTCAAACTCATGTCCATTGAGTCAGTGACACCATCCAACCATCTCATCCTCTGTTGTCCCCTTCTCCTCCCGCCTTCAATCTTTCCCAGCATCTTTCCCAGGGTCTTTTCCAATGAGTCAGCTCTTTGCATCAGGTGGCCAAAGTATTGGAGTTTCAGCTTCAGCATCAGTCCTTCCAGTGAATATTCAGGACTGATTTCCTTTAGGATTGCATAGTTCATCATCTTGCAGTCAAAGGGACTCTCAAGAGTCCTCCCCAAAACCACAGTTCAAAAGCATCCCCATCACCCCGAGTGCTTTTTCTGGACAATGAGAAGTTTGAAATGTGAATGACAACACCCGGCTTCCCCAGGTGCCACTCTGGCTCCCCTTGCCCTGACTCTGGGGCTCTGTTCCAGGCTGAATGGGCTCAGCAAACTCCACTTCCCAGCCTCTGCCCGGCCACCAGGGCCTGGAAGAGCCGGCTTCCTATCTGCCAGAGTCCCCACTGCTCCCGGGCCCACTGGCATCACCGTCTCGCAGTTTCACTAGGCGGGAGAACCCCTTCTCTGAGCCCAGTCTCTGTCACAGGGGGACGGGAGCTGAGAGCCACGGGCGCTCCCCCCAGCCCTGCTCCTGACCTAGTTCCCCGCTGACGCCAGCAGGTGTTGATTGGCCACGCGGTTGGCAGTTCAGGAACTGGAACGGGCCAGCATGTGATAGATGCTTTCCCCGCAGTCTCCTTTGGGCCAGGGGCGGGAGAGGTGGGGTAGGAGCGGGAGGCATTGCAGGGTCAAGGGGCCCGAGAGGCCCAGTCCTGGCCTCCCGCCGGAATGCTGGGCCTGGGGTCAGGACAGGTTCCCTCGCCTGGTTTCGTTTATCTCCCATGTTTTCTGTTTGCACCTGCGACCAAAGGCTTCCCAGGTGGCTCAGTGCAGGAGACGCAGGAAACACAGCTTCCATCCCTAGGGTGGGAAGACTCCCTGGAGAAGGGGATGGCCACCCACTCCAGTCTTCTTGCCTGGAGCATCCCATGGACGGAGGGGCCTGACGGGCCACAGTATCGCGTCGCTAAGAGTCAGCACACATGCACAGCCTGTCACCATAAGCAGCTTAGGACACCTTTTGGAAGTACGAGAGAGTAAAACCAAAGTGAGCCTCAAGACTTCCCACTGAGCAGACATTGCCTCTATCGTCCGCCCAACTCTTGCAGCCGCGTGGGCTCAAAGCCTGGTTTCAGCCAGGCAAAGGCCCACCAGGGGCTGGCCTGCAACCCCAGGGGCCCCGGTGAGGCCGCGTCCCTTGCATCCATGCGAAAGCACTCGTGGGCTGGCTGGAGGCTGGGCGCGGCCTGAGCCCTTCCCACAGAGGGACTCTATGCTTAGCTCACTCAAGGTGGTTGCTCCCTTGCTCTGGGTACATCTCCTGTTCGACCAGCCCCTGCTTCCCTCACATGAGTGTCCAGTTCTCTTAGTTACAGGGCTTAATCAGATCCTGGTAACTGAGCCCATCTGACATCAATCCCCCCCTGCCTATAAAAGGTAGCTGCCTCCTCCCTGGAGTACTGAAGTCTGCAGCTGTGTTCTGCCCACCAGCTGCTGTATTGCTCCACCTTGTGTATCGACCCCTTGTGTAAGATCCCTCCATCTGCCAAACCATTACACCTTCCCTGGTGGCTCAGACGGTAAAGAATCCGCCTGCAGTTGTGGGAGACCTGGGTTCGATCCCTGGGTTGGGAAGATCTTCTGGAGAACGGATGGGCAACTCACTCTAGTGTTCTTGCCTGGAGAATTCCATGGACAGAGGAGCCTGGTGGGCTACAGTCCATGAGATCACAAAGAATCGCACATGACTGAGCGACCCACGCACACAGCAAACCATCGGTGTCTCTGCTGCTGCCTCTGGGCGATGGTCTCAAGGCTTGTGGGCCTGTGGGGTGCAGGGTGCAGCCCCATGGAGACAGAGGCAGGAGTCGGGCCCCCAGAGCCTACGCTCCTGCCCATCACCCCCCATGTTCTGCACCCACCTCTGGCCTAGAGAGCCGGGCCTAGGGGCGCGCGACCCCTGCCTTTGCAAAGCCACGGAACACAAACACAGACAGCGGTTCAGATTCAGCAGCTTTCGTCTTTATTTCTAAAGAAGCATCCAGTGACACTACTGTTCTCCATCCACTTCTGAACTCTTAAAGAGCCCGATGAGACGAGGCAGTGGCTCCGGCGCAGCAGCTGCAGGCCCCTCCACCTCTGAGCGCCCTCCCCAACCTGCAGCCCCACTGAGCAGAGCAGCAAATCATCCTGAGACCAGGACCGGGAGTGCCTGGGGGAAGACAGAGGAACAAGGCTGGCCTCCCCACGGTCCTAGCAAAACAGAGTGCTTTAAAAATCCTTCATTTTTACAAAGAAAACCACTCAAAAAAATGCAAGATTCTGATTAACCTTGAACACACCAAGTTTTGCAGGAGCTGTACTGGAGAAAACGTTCTATATTCCCAGGTGGCGCAGTGGCAAAGAATTCGCCTGGCAAATGTAGGAGACTCATGAGACGCAGGTTCGATCCATGGGTGGGGAAGATCCCCTGGAGGAGGAAATGGCACCCCACTCCAGAATTCTTGCCTGGGAAATGCCATGGACAGAGGAGCCTGGAGGCTACAGTCCATGGGGTGGCAAAGAATCGGACATGAATGAGCGCACACACGCTCACACACACAGCCACACATCACCTCGAGGAGGCCCAGCGGGGAAGGCGCCTTCTCAGCTCCGCAGAGCAGGGCTCTTGCGTGTGGCTGGCCGGCTCCTTGGATGGACCCCCAGCACCGGCAGGTGGCCTTTCCCTTCCTACCACCAAGCTGCACGCTCCCCATCAGCCCCGCGGCCTCAGGGGCTCGCGGCTGTGCTCCGACCACTCGGCCTTCTCCCCCGGAAGCTGGGACGCTCCCGCAGAGCAGCTGGGAGAAGCCCTGCTCCCGGGTAGGAAGCGCCGCGCGTTCTGGTTCCCGCCGGGATTAGGGACCACATCCTCTGGGGTGAGCATCGGTGACGTGGGGTGGGCCAGGGGCCATCAGAAAGCCTGCCTTCGCCTGTCACACAGGGCGAGATGCTGGAAGCCACTGCCGGTCTGGCTCCACTTGTGAGAGAGACGGCGGGAGCCTGAGCCGCAGGGCGCTGCCTGTTCCTCCTCAGCCTTCGTTCCAACTGCGGTGTTTCCATTTAACACATGTTGTCTGGGGCTTTGGAGACCGGGCTCCCGGTACAACAGCTTCTTAATGATCCTGGCTGCTCCATCGGGAACCTTTCAGATTTGGTTTCCTACCCACCACCCAGCAGGAGACACACACGTCTGCGTCCCGAAGCCAGTGAACGGGGAAGCCAAGAAGGTGCTCTTTTTGGCATTTAAAGTGTAACTGACGGCCAGTCACTGCTGAGAGTCCTCCTCACTCCAGACTCCAGGAGCAGCTCCAAGGCCAGACCCACCCTCAGCCAGGCCTGCGCCTCGCACTGCCCCCAGCCCGCCCCACCCTGGCTCTTCTCAGCAAAGCACGACGACCCTGACTGTGGCCTATCCACTCGGGCTCTGCCAAATGTATGGGCCCCTGGGGGCGTGTGGACCTGAGACCCCACAAGGCCAGGTCTGACGCGGGCTGCAAGGAGAAGGCGCCCCACTCAGCAATTTTTCCACTTGCCACTGCACACAACGGAGTCTGCGGGCAAATGAGGCTGACCTGGGGCGGGGGGGGGGCAGTGCAGAGGCTACCAGGGCCCTGCCAGCACCCTAGTCTGAAGAGGTGGCTTGCCTGGGGGGGGCCCTTTGGCCAGCCCCTGGGCCGAGGGTCTGAGTCCCAGATGATGGGACTGAGCCACCTTCCGCCTGGCCTTGCGCCAGCGCAGCCCAAACTTGACCTCTGGGGACCCAGGAAAAGCCAGCTTCTTCCCCTGTAAGGCCTCACACCCCAAACCTCCAAGTACGGTTGTTCCCAGGGGCCCTACCATCCCAGGGCTGCTCAGGGGCCCTCGGGTGTAGGCTTACTAATGTAGGGCTCCCCAGGACAGCATGTCTTCAGAGCTCACTGGCTGACAACCTTCCCCAGAGGCACTCACTGACTCTGCAGCCTTCACCTCTCTCTAAAGTCATTACCTTCTCTGTGTGCTATAGATCTCCTGTCCCATGGCCTGGACCTAAAAGGAAGTACGTGGGAAGTTATAGTTATGCTGGGCTTTAAAAAATCTAGGCATTTACTGCCCCAAACAATAGAACAATTATGAATGGGAAAGACAAAGTCGTTCAGTTGTGTCTGACTCTTTGCGACCCCATGGACTATACATACAGTCCATGGAATTCTCCAGGCCAGAATACTGGAGTGGGTAGCCTGTTCCTTCCTCCAACGGATCTTCCCAACCCAGGGATTGAACCCAGGTCTCCCCCACTGCAGGTGGATTCGTTACCAGCTGAGCCACCAGGGAAGCCCCAGGAACGGTAAAGGTAGACAGCAGTTTTTGATTCTCAGGCAATGACAGCTGAAAGAAGTCCACCAGGAAGACCTCTCCACGGGCTCTGGCCTATGCAAAGGTGAGCGGGCAGCAGCCGAGGAACTCCGGTCCCTGTGTCCTGGTGGGCTGCTCTCCCACACTGCAGAACCTCGACTCGGCCAGCAGAGGGCAGCAGCGGCTCACGGAAGGTCCAGGCTGGGGCTGTCCAGACCAGGAAAGGTTCCTGGCAAGCGCCTCCACACAGCCAAGCCCCAGACACCTTCCACCAAGCCCCTCACCTGCTTCTCAGGTCTCAGCTAAAAGTGGGAGGCCAGGTGAGACTTGGTGACAAGGGCACAATGAACTGAGAAGAACCCGTTTCCATTATCTATGAACTCACAGCCAAAAAATATTCTCTTCTGGCAGGCTGTTGAATTTACAATGTAACTTACACCTCAAGATCCGACTGAATTTCAAGGCGGTTGGGAGCAAGTTACTGATGAACTGAAGAATGAGAGGACAATCCGGTTTCTGAGCCCTGCTGCCCTCCCCCAACCCCATGAATGGACGAAGGTCTCCTCCGCTTGATCTTTTAGTTTTCCACTAAAAAGAAACCAGAAATGATGGAGACCGGAACCAAGCCTGGCATTAATCTTCCAGTGGGGAGATTAGGTGAAGTAAATAATCCTATTTGGCTCCAATTATGAGGTTAACGTGGGACGTGATAAAAGTGATTACCTTTTAGCAATCAAGTACATATTTACTTTTCATGCACAAAAAGGAAGCCACGGGCTGCCTGCCTGGTTCCACACCTACACTTTGGGGAAAGGGAGGGGTGAGGGCAGAGGTCCAGCCTTGCACGCAAGGCACGTGAGTCCTGGAAGGTCCTGAGGTCCGTCCCTCCTCACACCCTGAGCCACCCTGCCTGGGGCGGAAAAGACGGAGACAGCTCTGCTGCCAGCCCAAGATCCACGCCGGTCCCCTGGCTCTGCTGGGGACGTGCTCGCGAAGAATTATACCACCCCAGTGGGTGCCGAGTCCCAAGGTTCCAGCTGGGACCCTGAGCCACATACAGAAATTGCTGTTGGCCTGGGGATGCACAGAGCAAGCAGGTAAGAGACGTGTTCAAGGGCCGGTGAGGGGAGTGGACACGGGCAAGTCAGTAACTCCAGTCATCTGGTCATGATGGGCAGCTCACCCCTTGAGATGGCCTAGGGGCCGGACTACAGTGCTGTGTGTGTGAGAGAGCGAGCGAGCGAGTGAGCACATGGAAAGGCCCTGTGAGTGAGTCCGGGTGAGGAGTGGATGTACCTGGCTCCAGGCTACAGGAGTCCCGGGAGGGAGTGCAGGGAGGACCCAAGACGGCAGAGAACAGGGAGCAGGAAAGAAGAGATGCTGCTGAGCTGATGCAGAGCGGGTGAACCGCGGGCGGAGCCCAGGGAAAGGGGCCTGGGCAAACAAGGACCACTGAGTGAGTAATCAGGTCAGGGAGGTACTGCTAGGCTCACTGCTCCGTCAAAGAGCATGCATTTAAACGGAATTCAGACAGCAGCTGCTTGCTGGCCCGCATAAACCCCGCGCCTCCAGGTCTCCCCTCCAGAGGGCGCCCTGACCCCGCAGAGAGGCTCACTCACCCCCCAAACCAGGGCTGCAGCTTCCGACGGGGCTCGAGGGTCTGAGCCCACGCGGTTCCAGTGTAGACATTCACAGCATTCCCAGAGAGGGCGGGAGCTGCCTGCCGCCCGGGGAGATAGCCTGTGACGTGCCAGTCGGAGGTAACACAAAAAAGGCCTCTCGGTTTCTCTTTCTCACGGAGCGCGACCAACATCACGAAAGGGCGGGCGAGGGTCCGAGGGTCCTGAGCCTGCCGCTTGGATGAGAACTGGGCTGAGGAAGCCAGCGGCCCGTGATGAGGAGCAGGCAAGTGGCGGCCGGCTTGCGGCCCGTGGGTCCCGACGCCCACCCGACAGGGAAGGGCTCCGTGATGAGGGCAGCGGCCAGGGAGGGCGGCGACTGCGCACCGCGCTCTCGGGCACCTCACCGGACAGAGGGCTGCTCCCTGGCTCCGGAAGCAGCAGCAAAGATCTACCTGCACGGGGCCCCCCCGGGCTGCGGGCCGCGGTCAGGCCCAGTGAGAGCGGGGAGGGGGCGCTGCAGGGCAGCCGGCCGGCCCCCAGGGTCTGCGGAGTCCTGGGCTGGGATGACCCCGGCCCGGGTGTCACCCTCCTTCCGTCTGCCCTGAAGAGCCGAGAGCTGCCCGTGCGCGCGCTTGGAGGCCTGGCGGGGGTCCGTTCCGGGCATCCTGGGCGTCGCTCGGTCACAGCAGCTCCTGCTCGTCGTCCTCCGAGCCCGAGGGGCCCTGGCGCACCTCTTCATACCACTTGTTGGTCAGCGTTTTCATCTGGATGCGCCCGTGGTGGAGGTCCTGGGGTGGGAGACGGGGCAAGCCCTTGTCAGTGGGTCAGGGTCAGGCTCGGGGGCAAGGCAGGGAGGGACAGCTGCTTTATGCCTTGTGGGAGGAGACGGCAGGCAGGGCGCACGGGCAACTTCAAAGTGTTAACTGACTAAGGGCAGGCTGAGATTTTTCTTTGTAGGCAGAAGGTAACGGGTCTCACTCAGAACAGGAGGCGGCGGCAGGATGGAGCGATGTTAAAAAAACAAACCTGGCCTCTGCAATCACACACCTGGGCTCTGCTCTCAGTTCTGCCCCGCACTGGCTGTGTGATCCCAGGACGGGGACTCCACCTCTCTGGGCCTCAGCCTCCCTGCCTATCAGGTGAGACAGCTCACTGGGTCTGCCACGTGGACTGGTGAGGCAGCCCACCACTCACGCCGCGCTCCCGGAAATGACGCCATCATGGAGAACGCCTGGCGCAGCGCCAGGATGCCACTGAGCGCTCACGTGCTGAAGGCACCCTGATGCTGCAGGAGGAAGGCAGGGCTCAGAACCAGAGCGCAGCCGCCGCTGGGGCAACCCCAGCTCCGGCCTGCACGGGCGGGTGACCGTTTCAGCAGAGCAGGCCCAAGCTGGCCCAGACGGGCGTCACTCCCGGTCACCCAGAGGCCAGTGGTGCACGGAGGGATGGATGGAGCGAGAGCCCTGAGCCTCGAGCCACGGCAGGGCTGAGATTCCTCAACCAGGTTCGGAAGCTGATCAATATACCAAGTCTACCATCCAGGGAAACCAAACTGTGTCAACAAGCCTATTATTATTAAACTAGCACTAAAGAAGGCAGCAGAGACAGCAGATGCCCAGCCCCACAAGCATATCCAG
>SJYV01032320.1:592097-653798 GCA_006410875.1 Neotragus pygmaeus | reverse complement strand
GCGCTGGTGTCTCTTCTCAGCACCTCCAGGGCGGGTCTTCTCGGAGTCGTCCCGAGTCGGCCCGAGTTGGTGGCAGGCTGACCTTTGATGCAGTTGAAGCTCCCTCGTAGCTGTTTTTCACTCAGGCAGTCACTGCCACCCCTCCCCTTTTCCTGTGCTGGGTGCTGGGTGCTGGGTGTGGGGCCGGCTCTGTCAGAAGACCTGCTCTCTTCGAAGATGCCCCCAACGCCCAGCCTCTCGTGGTCTCTGTCTCCGGAATTGAATCGTCTCTGCTTGCCGCTGTTACCAGGTGTTGGATGTTCACAGGGATCTGCTTCCCGTCTTCACACATCTGTACACAGAAAGGCCCACCTTTGCCCCCCCGTTCACAGCTGCGTGTCCCCACGCCTCCCCCACGTCGCTTCCTACACAGATGTCATCAGTTTATAGAGAAGGGAAACTAGAACTGAGTACAGGTGTGCATGCTGTCCTCTGAAACTCTGGGGGGCAGGGAGGTCAGACAACGCTCAGAATTTTTCAGATTTGGGGAAGAAACCAGCCCCATATAACAAAGTCTTGGGGCTGAGGCATCGCTCACCACCAAGCACAACGTTCCTGTCCCGACTATCCACTGTTTCGGTGGGTGGATAACGACTATAACCAGCCTCGCGTCAGCTGACGTCTGGTTTTACGGCCAGAAGAGTTTGCTTTGGGATTGTTCAGAATTGCACACAAGAGTCTTGAACCTGTGTCTGGGTCTGCTGGGTTGTGTGCCAGGAGCTCACGCATGGTCACTTAATCTTCCTGCCAGGCCTCCCACCCCTTCTACCATCTGCATCCTGCCTCCCACCACCCGCTGTGTCTGCCCGTTGTGCTGGTCCCGGAGTGCCGGAGTGTCTGCTCGCCCAGCTTAGGGCGCTTGGGATTAAAGGTTGATCCCTGTTTCCCCTGAATCTGTGGCTCTCCTGGGAAGACTGATTTGGGGATGTCAGAACAGCGGAACTTTCCTCTCTTTGCGTCCCAGGAGCACATTGGTCATGGCCTTGTTTCTCCAGGCTATTTTTTTTACCCAGGGTCTTTGCATTTTCCATTCTGCTCATGAAACCTCACACCCCTGTGGGCTCCTCTGTCAGATCTGTTCTCTGTCTCACTCTTCGGTTTCCTTTCTCTTCATTTTTTCCGTCCTCCCGCCTTTCCCCAGCCTCCTCTACTCTTCAGGAGGGTCCTCTCGAGTGGGAAGCCACACAGGGGTGTGATCTGAAGAGTTGCTTGTGCAAAACCATCCTGTTGGCTATATCCAACTAAGTGCCTGAATTTCCCCCCGAGAGAGCCCTGGGGATCTGAGGATTCTGCTGCCACCAGTACCTGCATTCCCAGACTACGGTCTGTATCTTCACTGTTGGTCTTTTTCTTTTCCTGCATGGCTTGCTAGATCTTAGTTCTGAGATCAGGAATCGAAACCTGGGGCCTCAGCACTGAAAACAAGGAGTCCTAAGGACTGGCGTGCCTGCTAATTGCTTCAGTCATATTCAACTCTTCAGTCATGTCAAGTGGACTGTGGTCGGCCAGGCGCCTCTATCCACGGGGATTCTCCAGGCAAGAATACTGGAGTGGGTTGCCATGCTCTCCTCCAGGGGATCCTCCTGACCCAGGGGTCGAACCTGCATATCTTACTGTTCTTTACCACTAGCGCCACCTGGGAAGCCCCCTAACAACTGGACCACTAGGGAATTCCCTTCCTTGTTGGTTTTAAACTTTAAGGCAGCTTCAGAGAGAGATGTAGGGATGGAGAACGAGAAGAACGAGGAGGAGTTGGGGACCTTTAGGGAGAAACTTGCCAAAGAGGGAATTGAGGATGCTGAGAACTAACCGCCTCCACTAGACCCTGGGCTCCGGCACAGGAGGCCTCTTTTCTCTGGGCCAAGGCCCATCTCTTTCTCTACTCCTCACTCTCTGGGGGTGGCAGGGAGGGGCGGGGAGGCAGGAGCAGAGTCTGCCCGGCTCTGCTGGAGAATCCCTGGCGAGGAGTCAGATTTCTGGACCTGGCTCCTCTGGATGAACGGAATGACTTTGTCTGCCTTTTGCACCAACTTCCGGTGGGCCTTGCCTGTCCTGGATCTTGCTCTGGACCGGACAGTCTTTCCTGTTCTCCACTCACCTGTGGGTGCAGCCTGCTGACTTCTCCCCCTCGCGTCATCCACCACCACTTTCTCTTTGGGGATTCAGCTTCTCCCCACCCCTCAGTGGGTGCTGAGATGCGTGATCTTTTCCCAGAAATGTCCCTCCCGTTCTTGGATCTCCGGAGACAGAAGTCCTTTACCTCTGATGACTCTCATCTCTCTGGGGAAGGTAATCTGGAGCAGGGGCGGAGTCTTGGCCATCACCTGAGGTTCCCCTTGCTCCCTAGCTCTAGGCAGGACACCTCGTGTCTTCTGGTGTCTTCTGGTGAGGACATGCCTCACTTAGAGAGGGAAGAACAGCGCCATGGACTTGCAAGGATTACTGTGGGTTGGATGTGAAGGTCGCCTCTGTTTCTGCTTCCTCTTTCAGCTGAAGCCTGGTTCCTGTCTCTCTGCTCCTGGGTGTTCCCGTACCTCTGTCCTGCCACAGGCCCCGGTTGGGGGACACAGGCCCATCTTGGATTTTCTTCCAAATGACCTGAAAGCAGAAAGCTGTTAGGTCTAAAGCTTTTCTGAATCTTTAGATCTCGTGAGGGTACAAGGTAAAATTGCATTTGGATATTCTGGCTTTTGAATGTGAGAAGCCTCTAGAAACTAGAAAGAGCAAGGCAGGACTTTTCTGGTGGCCCAGTGGTTAAAAATCTGCCTTATGATTCAGGGGATGGGGGGTTCGATCTCCAGTCTCAGAACTAAGATCCCATATCCCACATGCCTTGGGACAACTCAGACTGCATACTGAGCCCAAGTGCCACAACGAAGACCTGACTCAGCCAAATAAATAAGTAATAAAAAAGAAAAGGAAGAACAAACCAAAGAAACAAGGGAACAGAGCCTACCCCAGAAACAGCCTGTGACACTTCGATTTTAGCCAAGTAATATCCATTTCTGGCTTTTGACCTTCAGAACTCTGATAGTAAAACTTGCATTCTTTTCAGCTACTGAGTTTGTGGTAATATGTACAGCAGCCACAGAAAATGACAGCATATAGATCCTCTGGCATTTGTTGGAGGTTTACTAGGTGGCCTAGTTGTTGTTGTTCAGTTGCTAAGTCATGTCTGACTCTTTTCAACCCAAAGGACTGTAGCATGCCAGGTTCCTCTGTCCTCTACCATCTCCAGAGTTGCTCAGATTCAGGTCCATTGAGTCGGTGATGCTACCTAATCATCTCATCCTCTGCCACCCGCTTCTCCTTGTGCCTTCAATCTTTCTCAGCATCAGGAGCTTTTCCAATGAGTTGGCTCTTCCCATCAGGCAGCCAAAATATTGGAGGTTCAGCATTAGCATCAGTCATTCCAATGAATATTCAGGATTGGTTTCCTTTAGGATTGACTGGCTTGATCTCCTTTCAATTCAAGGGACTCTCAAGAGTCTTCTCCAACACCACAGTTCAAAAGTTTCAATTCTTCGGTGCTCAGCTTTCTTTATAGTCCAATTCTCAAAGTCATACATGGCTACTGGAAAAACCATAGCTTTGACTATACGAACTTTTGTTGACAAGGTGATGTCTCTGCTTTTTAACACATTCTCTAGGCTTGTCATAGCTTTCCTTCCAAGGAGCAAGCGTCTTTTAATTTCTTGGCTACAGTCAACATCTGCAGTGATTCTGGAGCCCAAGAAAAGAAAATCTGTCACTGTCTGGGACCTTCCATACCCACCTTGACAGGAGGATCCCAGGATAAGTGGAGCGAGTATGTCTTTCAGAATCTCAGACTGGTGATCTAAAATCATCTCTGTCAGTTACTACCTGGATCATCTCAGGCGAGTCCCAGAACCTCTCTGAACTGAGTCTGCATCTGCTTGGTGATAATGTCATGTTGAGAGAATTAATCTTAACAACATGAATGAAAAGGGCTTCCCAGGTGGCACAGTGTTAAGGAATCCACCTGCAATGCAGGAGGTGCAGGAGATCTAGGTTCAATCCCTGGGTTGGGAAGATCTCCTGGAGTAGGAAATGGCAACCTGCTCCAGTATTCTTGCCAGGAAAATTACATGACAGAGCCTGGCGGGCTATAGTCCACGGGGTCCCAAAGAGCTAGACACAAGTGAGTGACTGAGCACAGCAGCCTGTGAATGAAATGCCTTGCCCGCTCGGTGCAGTCAGGAAGTGTTCATTCCTTCCCTTCCTTTCTTGGTGTTTGAGGCTGTGAGTCCCAAGACACAGGATTGAGAGAACAGCCCTTTAACCTGGGAATGAACCGAAGAAGCGTGAAAGAAACGAAGACTCAGTGGATGAGCCAGCTATTCGGAGTGGTATGTGTGCTTCACATGGCACCCTCAGATGGCTCTTGTTATGCAAAAAAGTGATGCTACAAGGAGGTAGGGGCCACTTCCCCTCCCTGTGGGCTCCTGCACCCTGGCGCTTCCTGATTTCTCTTGCCCACCCAAATGAGTGACGACTGTACACACGCCAGTCTCGGCAGCTCTGTGATTTCCCCAAGCTTTCACTGAGTTTAGCAGCATGGTGAGTCTTGTCAGTAACTTGCCTTCATTCCCCACTCCTGGTATGTCATCTGAGCCTTTACCTCTCACGGCCAGTTCACCTCCCAGTTACCTGCTGCAGCCAGCCAGCACTGTCCAAAGCCCGATCGTTAAATTGTCAAGAATCTTGTGAGCTGGTTACGCGTTAGTAGCTTGAAATTGGCCGCAGTGGGAGTACTCACAACCACATTAGTCAGAAAATGCTACAAGCTGAGAGAGCTGCTGTTAAACGGTTACCATCACATGGCTCCTAAAAGTGAAACTGGCTCAGTCATGTCCACCTCTTTGCCACCCCCGTGGACTATACAGTCTATGGAATTCTCTGGGCCAGGATACTGGAATGGGTAGCCGTTCCCTTCTCCCGGGGATCTTCCTAACCTCGCTGAGGCTGGGCTCAATCCTTGTCTTTATCCTGTTTTAGATCCTGGGAAGGCAGAGTTCTTTCATCAGGGCCCCAGGCCCATTCCTGCTAACTTCTACTTAGAACCGCTAGAGATGAGCCTCTGTCTTACTATCCAACCTTCTCCGATGGCTCAGTGGTAAAAAGTCTGCCTGCCAATGCAGGAGACACAGGAGATGTGGTTTCGATCCCTTGGGGTAGGAAATGGCAACCCACTCCAGTATTCTTGCCTGGGAAATCCTATGGACAGAGCACCGGGGGCCACAGTCCATGGGGTCGCAAAGAATTGGACACGACTAAGCGTGAGCACAAGAGAGCTACCTTAGTGTTCCAACCTGCTCAGGCTCCCAGGCTAGCAGAGCTGGAAGGGAGGCTTCTTTTTCTTTTCCTTTTTTGGCTGCATGGGATGTGGGACCTTAATTCTCCCACCAAGGATCCAACCCACACTCCCTGCAGTGGAAGGAAGTTCGGACTCTCAATTGCTGGATCACCAGGGAAGTTGAAAGAGGTTTCTGATCCTGTGTGTCCATCCCCTTATGTTACAGACATCAGAACCATGGGCCCAAGAGGCAGGGTAACTAGTTCTTTGTGGCAGAGTCAGGAGGTCACACAGGTGCCCTGAACCCCTGCCCACTGCTGACGGTCGCACGTACAGAGCCGGCACATACTGCTCTGTGCACGTGCTGGTCTGAATTCTTGTAGGCAGATACTCTCAGCCTGCAGACCTGCCCAGCTACTTTCCCTGAACCTTTCTGCTGGCCCTTTCACAGACACTGTTCTCTGCCTTTTTGCTCTTTGAAAGCACCTCAGTTTCTTTCTTTACTTTTCTCTCTCTAAAGTGAAATTTAATTATAAGAGTAATATATTTGTGTGCTGTGTGCTAAGTCACTTCAGTCATGTCCGACTCTTTGCGACCCTGTGGATTGTAGCCTGCCATGTGAATATATTCATAGCATCTCTTTATAGAAAATTCATAGGTATTCATATTCATAAGCATTCATATATGAGTATATTCATAGTGTCTCTTTATAGAAAATTAAACCAGTAAAATCTATCAATTCCACCAGAAATTAAGTGCACTGAAGATTCTTGTACATATGCTCCAGGAGATACATGCCAGAATTTTCAAGCACTACTATGGGTAATAGCAAAAGAAAAAGAAAAGAATTCATCGGTCTCTAAGTGATTGAATAATAAATGAGTTTTACTTGAATAATAAATGATTAATAAATGATAGATTCCCCTGACAGAATATTCACCTAATGGAATACATTCAAGGAATGGAAATGAGTGACCTGCATGAAGTCACATACAATAATATGGATGAGTCTTAAAAATATAATATTGAATGACAATGTGAATGCATTCCTCAATGCCAGCGTATCATATGCTTAAAAATACTTTTAATGGTCCATTTTAGGGAACTCCCTGACGGTCTAGTGGTTAGGAATCCACACTTATATTGCAGTGGGCTGGACCTGGTCAGGAACTGAGATCCCATAAGCCATGCAGCCAAAAAATAAAGTTAATTTTATGTTATGTATATTTTACTGCAAAAAAACAAGCAAACAAATAAGCAAAACTGTAATATTGAGCGATATTGAGTGAGAGAAGCAAGACACAGAAAATAACATGATAAGACTCCATATATATGAGGTATAAAACCAGGCAAGACTAAACCGTTTTGTTGTTAGGATACATACACACAGAGGAGGTAGAGCTAGAAAAGTAAGGGCGTGCGAGACACTGCGCCCCCTGCTGGGGAATAAGGGTATGATCAGGACACGTCTACGTTTCTTGGGAAGGTCCTGGTCTCAGCATGGGTTTTCATGTTGTGATTTCTATACATTATTTTGTATATTTGGCACAGCTCACAATATAAATCTTAAAAATAAAAATACATTTATAAATTCATATACATATGTAAATAAGACACCGGATAAAATCAACTTCAAAACCACTTTGAAGGAAAGTGCCCTTGGCACCTGGGCATGGCATCTGAACTTAAGATTCAAAATCAGAAAATGCACCTGCAACAGTTTGACTTAGGGCACCTGTTTCCTTCTGGGTCAGGCATTAAAACCAAATATTTGAACTTAGATCTAGAGTTCCTAGTCACTCTATACAAGATACTGTAGCAAGATTTAAAAAAATAATGAAACGCATTAAATCCCATCGCTCTTACTAAATATATAATTGCTAAATATTGTTATATTGTAAAAGAGTTCATTATATATTAATGTTTTAGTGAGAGTAAGAGGATCTTTTGTGTTGTAAATAAGTAAAAATAATATTATTTCTAAATGTTGTTATATTGTAAAAGAGTTCATTATATATTAATGTTTTAGTGAGAGTAAGAGGATCTTTTGTGTTGTAAATAAGTAAAAATAATATTATTTCTAAATGTTGTTTTCCCCAACTTAATTTTTATTTTGGCCACACGGCTTGTGNAAGTAAAAATAATATTATTTCTAAATGTTGTTATATTGTAAAAGAGTTCATTATATATTAATGTTTTAGTGAGAGTAAGAGGATCTTTTGTGTTGTAAATAAGTAAAAATAATATTATTTCTAAATGTTGTTTTCCCCAACTTAATTTTTATTTTGGCCACACGGCTTGTGAGATCTTAGTTCCCAGCCAGGGATTGAACCCTGGCTCACTGGGCCACCAGGGAAGTCCCTCAAAATTTGCCAATTAAAAAAATTTTTTTTGTGTGTGTGGTGCCACATGGCTTTTGGGATCTCAGTTTCCTGATCAGGAAATGAAACTGGGCCATGGCAGTGAAAAACCCAGCATCCTAACCACTAAGCCACCAAGGAGCTTGTTTTCCTCAACTTTCTGTCATCCTTTTTTATTTAAAAAATTAGAAGTGAAGATGGAAAAAATATTGAACAATTATAGATAAGACTCAAATTCACTTTGATTGATCTCAGCCCATCTGGTCCTCTTCCTGCCCCTCAGGGGTAATCATGGTTTAAGATTAGTGAGGATTCTTGCAGAACTTTCTCTAAACAAACAAATTCTACGTGTGTGTTTTTGTTTTAGGAATGTTCATGGTCCCAAATGAGGAAAGGTGCCTTTTCCTTTCCCTTGTTAGGCTGTGGTTGGTAAATAGGTTATTTTTATACACTAGGGAATGAAAGTCCAAAACTGCCGGAGACAAACGTCTACCAGCAGAAAACCAGACGAATTTTTCCAATAAAGCGCATTTTATTTCCTACTTAAACTATTATTAAGCAAAACTCAAATATTTCTCATTCTGATCTTAGCCCCTCTCCTACTGAGGACCTTCTGCTAGAATTTCCCAGAGGAAGGAGGATGTCCTATTTCCAGTTCATACTTAGTTGCTCAGTCCAACCCTTTGCAAGCCTGTGGACTGTAGCCCACCAGGCTCCTCTCTGCATGGAATTTTCCCTACAAGAAGGGTGGTGGGATGCTATGCCCTCCTCCAGGGGATCATCCCAATCCAGGGATTGAACCTGCATCTTCCACAGTGCAGGAGGATTCTTTATCACTGAACCACTGGGGGAAGCCCCCAGTCTCCAGTTCAGTCCAGTTCAGTTGCTCAGTCGTGAGCCATTCTTTGCGGGAGTCGGGAGGTGACAAAGGGAGTCCCTTTGTCTCCAGGGAGGTGAGCAAAAAGCCGCTTGTACAGCCTGTGGTCACTACTTCTCCCTGGCAAGGAGCTTACCCCTCCTGCCTTTATACCGAGATAGTTGAATGCACCTTCCCTTTCTGATTGGAAAAGATAGGTTACCTCTGTTCTCAAAAGGAAATACTATGCAAGCCTGCAGTAATTCTCCTAGCTCAGAGCCAGAAAGACAGCCTATGGAACCAATTATGCATTGAGTCTCTGTACTCATTAAAAATGATCTCTTGGAAACGAAACAGCTCAAGACTGGCAGGTACATGTTCTTCTTGGGTTGATTTTAAAAGTCCATCTTTTGGACCTAGAGACTGTCACACAGAGGGAAGTGAGTGAGAAAGAGAAAAGCAAATATCTTCTATTACTGCATATACTTGGAATCTAGAAAAATGGTACAGCTGAACCTACTTGCAAGGCAGAAATAGAGACACAGAGGTAGAGAACCAACATACGGACCCCAGTGTGGGCGGGGGATGGGGCGGGGGCAGGAATGGGGAGTGGAATGAATTGGGAGATTGGGATTGACATATATACAGTTATACTTTATGCATACTTTATACTATGTATACAATAGATCACTAATGAGAACCTACTGTATAGCTCAGGGAATTGTCTGTACTCAGAGCTCTGTGGTGACAAAGAGTGGATATATACAAACTGATTTGCTTTGCTGTACAGCAGAAACTTACACAACATTGTAAAGCAATTAGACTCCAATAAAAATTTAAAAAATAAATAAAGGTCCATCTTTTTCAGCTTCCCTGGTGGCTTAGTGGTAAAGAATCCATCGGCAATGCAGGAGACTCAGGAGACGTGGGTTCGATCCCTGGATTGGGAAGATCCCCTGGAGGAGGGCATGACAACCCGCTCCAATGTTCTTGCTTTGGAGAATCCTATAGACAGAGGAGCTTGGAGGGCTACAGTCCATGGGGTCGCAAAGAGTTGGACATGACCGAAGCGACTTAGCATGCACATACCATCTTTTTCCAGATAAAGAAAGGATTGTTAATTGGCCTCGCACCCCAGCCTGCCAGGCAGAATTCTCCAAGGGCCTAGCACACTTGCGTTTTGGGTTTTGCTTTGTCTTCTTATGGGGGTTGCCTGGTGGCTCAAATGGTAAAGCATCTGCCTGCAATGTGGGAGACCTGGGTTTGACCCCTGGGTTTGGAAGATCCCCTGGAGAAGGCAATGGCAACCCACTCCAGTACTCTTGCCTGGAAAATTCCATGGATGGANTCAAATGGTAAAGCATCTGCCTGCAATGTGGGAGACCTGGGTTTGACCCCTGGGTTTGGAAGATCCCCTGGAGAAGGCAATGGCAACCCACTCCAGTACTCTTGCCTGGAAAATTCCATGGATGGAGGAGCCTGGTGGGCTACAGTTCTTGGGGTCGCAAAGAGTTGGACACAACTGAGCGGCTTCACTTTTCTTTTGTTTTCTTATACATGATACACAGTACACATCCTTCTAAAATTTGCTCTTCTAATCCAATAATGTCTTAGAGATCATTTCATGTTATACATGTAGAACTGCTAGTTTGGGTAGAGGAAATATTTAGTTTAGAATATTTAGTTTTTCCCCCAACATCTCATTATCACAAATGGTGTTGCATAAACATCTGAAGTATCTGTATGTCTGTGGGAGTGTTCCTTTAGAATAGATTCTGGGCACTGGAATTGCTGAGTCATGGGGTGTGCACATTTTTCACTTTAATAGATACTGGCAAATTGCTCTCCAAAGAGGCTCTACAGTTCACACGCCCACTAGCTGTGGGATGACAGCGCGCCTCCTTACACTCTGCTCACTTGTCATATTAGCAAACCACTGTGGACCATCGAATGGGGGAAATGCTGTTCATGCTGTTTCTATGTCCACCCCCTGACTGCCAGCGAGGTCCAGCATCCTTCCGTGATCGTCGCTCGTATTTTCTCTTTGTTTTTGACATCTTTTTATCCTTGGATCACCACAGGTGTCTTCAAGACCAGTCTTGGTTCTTCCCTGTGAAAATCCTGTTTTCAGACCCAGACTGCAGGGCCTCCACCAGGCCCGTGGATCCTTTCAAATTGTTGTTTTTTTTAAGTCCTGGAGAACCCTTTATTGTGGCATGTGGGATCTGGTTCCCTGACCAGGGGTCAAACCCAGGCTTCCTGCATTGGAAGCACGGAACCCTAACCACAGGACCCCTGGGGAAGTCCCCCTTCAGATGTTTGCCCTCATCCTAGGTGCTCAATGTCCCTGTGGCAGGGGAGGTCACTCCTGTCTCCCCTACAAACCTCCAGAAACTTCAGACCTGCGTGGAGGTGGTGTGCCTTTCCTCATTTGCAAAATTCCAGTAGAAATTGGAGGAACCCCAGACTGCTCTGCCTCAGCACTAAACGCTCCCTAAGACTGCACCGTCTTCTGGTCCAGACTGAAGAGCAACTTGGTGCATGTGGCCTTTTAAAAAACTGAGATAAAATTCAATATTTTAACCATTTTATAATGTACAATTCAGTGGATTTTAGGACTTTTACTAATGTGATGATTCCAGAACATTCCCATCTCCCCTAAAAGAAACCTCATGCCCACTAGCAGTCAGTCTCACTTCCCCTCTCCCCCATCTCCTGGCAATGACTAATCTATTTTTGGTCAGTATGGATTTTCCTGTTCTTAACATTTCATACATATGGAGTCATATAATATATGGTCATCTGTGTCTGGCTTCTTTCACTTCAGCAAAGTATCTTCAAAGTTTACCCATGTAGCAGCATGATGTCAATTCATAATTCTTTTTTATGACTGAATAATGCTCCAAAGTCACTGCAGATGGTGATTGCATTCATGAAATTAAAAGATGCTTATCCCTTTGGAAGGAAAGTTATGACCAACCTAGATAGCATATTCAAAAGCAGAGACATTACTTTGCCAANTTTTTTTTTTTTTTTTTTTTTACTTTTTCTCTCTCGTTATCCCTCAGCCTTGCTCACTGAGATTCATGGATATCTAGTTTTAGGAAACTTCCCATCTTTAATTGAGATAGAGTTTCAGGAGCTTGTGTAGTCCTTCTTTTTCTTGACTCCTTTGCTTTCCTTAAAAGTTAAACAGTAAAATAATTAAATAAACATAATTGTTCAATAACTAGCAGTTTATCCTTTGTAGCCAGGGCATAGTTTCAGTGTTACTAAATGGCCATTCATGTAAATGAGCTTTACTAATAGAGGATATGTGGGTTAGAAAATTTAAACCCTTCTCCAAAACTTTACCAATGATTACACATTATTTTTAATATTGCACCAAACAAGACCTGGAAGATAGCTGTCTTCTTTGATTGCTCCCATTTCTAGCATAAATTAATTTTAAAAAGTAGCAGAAATACACCTAAGTATTATGACTTTTCCTTTTCCAGTTAATTATTATTATAAGGTCAATATGATGTGTATATAGCGATACAGGGCCTTTTCTTTGAGGTAGTAAGCTTGCCTCCATTTTAGTAAGTGTCTCCCTACAGTGATGCCACATTGCCTGAAATTCTGTTATAGATCTAGAGTCAGGGACATCATTCCTTTTTTTGTACAAATTTGTACATTCTACTGAAATTTAACAGCTCAGTAATCAGTCATTTAATCAGCAGAATGGATCACTTTATCAGATCACATTCTGAATGGTTTTTAAGGCTTTACTGACATAAGAAAATTATTAAAGAAATGTGAACTTAGATTGAATGTTATGGACTTTTAATTAAAGGGGTATGAAATGCTAAAAAATACTTACCTGGGTGTCCCATTCTAGAAGAGAGTAGGACTGGACTGAGAAGCCAGCAAAGGAATATAAGATGGACTTCTTATAACTTTTGGCCTCCTGGGCAGTCAAGTAAAAACAATATCTTTTTCATTTTCTTATAGACATTTGAAATCCATTAATACTTAAATTGAATACTTTCAACCAAAATTGTCCCATTTCTTAAGTAATTGAACATACATTACTTCAAGTATAAAATTATAGCTTCAAAACAGGCTTCACACAATGAAAAAGAGATTTATGTATCTATAAAATTAAACATGTATTAAGAAGTGTAAGTAGACACCATAATCTAAAGCAACCAAATGGACGAAATGTGCTTTCCAGGCAGTGTGCTCTGACCAAATAGAACTTAACTCAGAGGGAAGTTTAAATGGTAAATCCTGTGAAGGGTTTATCCATTAATCTGATATATGTCTTAACATTGCAGCCTACTGATGCAGCAAAGGTTGTCTCTCATCCAATTACGGGGGAAATTCAGGTATGAATGCTTTTAAAAGATTATTATTATATCTTCTTTGTGGCTCTTTTTCCCATTGGTCTATTGAGATTGTAAGCACTATTAGAACCTTAACTTTTCCTGTTTTATCACATACATAGGTATAAGTATTTTAATACAATATATATTTTATTAAATCTAATTATATACCTCTGGAAATCTATACTTTGAAATCTATCTAATACCTTAACAGTATCAATGTATTAAGTCTCATTTACTTTATAGTTGTTGAATGTGTTTCAAACATGACAGATTCTTCTGGAAATTTGAAGGTTTCTCATTGAGACAACTCTTACCTGTAAAATCCCATGGATGGAGGAGCCTGGTAGGCTGCAGTCCATGGGGTCAAGTGGGACATGACTGAGTGACTTCACTTTCACTTTTCACTTTCATGCATTGAAGAAGAAAATGGCAACCCACTCCAGTANAAAAAAAAAAAAAAATCAGAAAATCAGAGCCCTCCAATCTATGAGAAGATAAGCTATTTTCCTTGATGTCTTTCAACATTGCTTTGTAGTTTTCATTGTACAAGTCTTGCACTGTCTTCATTAAATATATTCCTAAGTACTTTATTCTGTTGATGCTACTGTGCATGTAACTTTTCTTAGTTTCATTTTCGAATTGTTCATTGTTCGTGTAACACTTTGACTTTCCGAGGTGACCATTGTTTTCTCCACAGGGTAGAACTTTGTGTCTTGGGGACAGATGTGTTATGATTACAGCCGATGGGCCGTGGCTTGGGTTACCTGTGACTTATCTGAAGCCACTGATGGAGCATTTGATTCTGTGACGTAAAGAGAAACCTATCTGACTCATCTTCCCCACAGTTCCTGTTCTTTTGTCTCCCTTTAGGAGAGAGGAAGAAGGTGGTTTGGTGGGAGCTTCCCCATCTCTCAAGGGTGCTTTCCCTGACCTTGGGGCACCTCTGAAGCATTTCTCAAGGTCGAGGGCTGTGGCAGCCATCCCTATTATGTGTGAGTTGGACCAGAATCCTCCCTTCTTTGATGAGCGTCTTGCCCACCGAGGAACAGAGAGGTTGCCTAACCCAAGGTCACACAGATTTACACCTGGTTCTAAAAGTTTTATTTCTTTGATCTATTTTGACTTAATTTTTTGTATATGATTTGAGGTAAGAGTTCAGCATCATTCTTTTGCCTGTGAATATGCATCGTGCCAGCACCAGTCGCTGAAAAGACGACTCATTTCACGTTGAGTGGTCGTGGTGCCCCTGTCAAAATCAATTGGGCAGAGACGTATGAATTGATTTCTGGACTCGAGTTTATTCCATGGATCTGTATGTCTTTATGCTAGTGCCTCACTGTTTTGATTAACAAAGCTTTGCAGTAAGTATTGAAATTGGGAAGTATGAGTCTTTCAATTTCGGTGTGAGCCCCTCCAGGAAGGGTCCTGGAGGTGGGTGGGATCAGAGCAGTCTTGGGAGGGTGAAAATCTGGTAAATGGTATGACACATTTCACCTGTACTAGAGCTCAGAGGCAGCAATGAGAGCTTTAGAATGGGCAATGGGGTGGGGAGGGGTTCTGTGGCCAAGGAGACCCCATCATATGTTCATGCTAAAATAATGGGATAGGCTGGCTAGGTACAGCTGTAGGAAGCAGGATATTTTCAAGTTTGTGTGTTTTGATATTCAAGGGCACAGGAAAAAAAAAGTCTATGCATAGTTAATGGAATTTTAAAGATCCAGTAATTTTATGTATTAAAGTAATCAATTTCAAACCTTATTTTCCTTAGGCTCTTTAGGTTCAAATAAGCTTTGTTATTCTGTTAAAAATACAATAAAAATGTAAAATCTTACTTATTATTTTTCTTTAATTTCAACCTATAGGTTTTACTTGACTCTTTATAGTAGAGTAAAACAAAGACAGTGGTATTCACTTTTATTGAGAATTTTTTTTATGGTGGTAAAGTACACATAAAAATTACCATCTCAACAATTAAGTATACAGTCTAGTATAGGTATAAGTGCAGGGCTTCCCTGGTGGCTCAGACGGTAAAGAATCTGCCTGCAATGATAGAGACCGGGGTTTGATTCCTGGGTCAGGAAGATCCCCTGGAGAAGGGAATGGCTACCTACTCCGCTATTCTTGCCTGGAGAATTCCATGGACAGTGGAGCCTGGAGGGCCACAGTCTATGGGGTTGCAAAGAGTCAGACATGACTGAGTGACTAATTAAAATATACAGGCCAGTGATATTAAATACATTCACCTTGTTGTGAAGTCATCGCCATCATCCACCCCCACCCTCCACAAACTCGTCTTAACTTGTAACACTGAAATTTTACACGTAGTAAGCAAAAACTCCATTTTCCCCTCCTCCTAGCCCCTCGTAACCTCCATCTTACTTTCTGACGTTGTGATCTTGACTATTCTAAGTACCTCAGATAAATGAAATGAGTAGTTTTCTCACGATGCCCTTAAGGTTCATCCATGTTGTAGCATATTGTAGAATCTTCTTCTTTTTTAAGGCTGAACATTATTCCACTTTATGCATATACCACATTATGCTTATTCACTCATCTGTCAATGGACATATGAGTTGCTTCCACATTTTAGCTATTGAGAATAATGCTGCTGCAAACACAGTAAACCAATCTCTTCTATACCTTGCTTTCAATTCTTTTCTGCATATAGCCAGAAATGCAATTGCTGGATCATGTGATAATTCTATTTTTAATCTTTTAGGCACCACTCTTTTCCAGTAGCTGCCGTTTTTACATTCCCATCAACAGTGCATGAGATTTCCAATTGCTCCACATTTTCGCCAACACTTATTTTCTGTTTTTTTTTTTTTTTTTGATAGCACCCCTGCTAATGTGTATGAGGTACTATCTCACTGTAGTTTGTTTCACACTTCTCTAATGATTAGTAATGTTGAACAATCTTTCCATGTGCTTATGGACAATTTCTCTGTCTTCTTTGGAGAAATGTCTATTCAACTTCTTAGCACTTTTTTTTTTTTGGCCATGCCACAGGGCGTGTAGGATCTTAGTTCCCTGACCAGGAATTGAACCCATGCCCCTGGCCATAGAGGCTCAGAAACTTAACCACTGGACTGCCAGGGAATTCGCTCTTTGCACATTTTTGAGGGTTTTGTTGTTGCTGTTATTTTTTTTTTTAAATTTTGCTATCAAGTTATTAAAGTTCTCTCTATAATCTAGATATTAACCCCTTATCAGATATATGATTTGCAAATATTTTCTCCTGCTCTCTGGGTTGCTCTTTTACTATGTTGATAGCATCTTTTGGTACACAAATTCTGAAAGTTTTCATGAAGTTCAATGTGTTTTATATATATATAGTCAGATTATTTTCTATTATAGGTTATTATAAAATACTGAATATAGTTTCCTGCTCTATACTATAGGTCCTTGTTTTATCTGTTTTAAATATATGAGTGTGTATGTTAATCCACACTCCCAATTTACCCCTCCCTGACCTTTCTCCTTTGGTAACAAGTTTTCTGTGTCTGTGAGTCTGTTTCTGTTTTAAATATAGATTCTTTTGTATTTTTTTTAGATTTCTGCATATAAGTGGTATATAATATTTGTCTTTGTCTGACTTACTTCACTAAGTAAGACCTAGGTCTAGCCATGTTGCTGCAAATGGCAATATTTCATTGTTTATGTGGCAGATTAATATTCTATGTTTTATATATATGCCACATTTTCTTACGTCAATTGTCTGTTGACGGGCACTTAGTTTGTTTTCACATCTTGGCTATTGTAAACAGTGCTGCTTGCGGAGAGATTTTTTAAGAAGTAATTAATGTGATTTGTGGCTGTGCCGGGTTTTGTTGCCGCGTGGGCTCTCCAGCTGTGGCCAGCAGGGGCTGGTCTGCTGTGGTGCACGGCCTTCTCATTGCGGTGACTTCTCTTGTTGCAGAACACAGGCTCTAGGGCACGGGGCTTCAGCAGTTGTGGCCCACGGGCTTAGTTGGCACATGGCATGCGGAATCTTCCTGGAGCAGGGATTAACTGGTGTCTCCTGCATTGGCAGGTGGATTGTTTACCACTGAGCCATGAGAGAAGCCTGCTGAGAGATTTTTGATTACTGATTTAATTTACTAACTAGTTACAGGTCTATTCAAACTTTCTGCTTGTGATGTAGTCTTCGCAGGTTTTGTGTCTCTAAGCATTCATTCATTTCATCTAGGTTATCCAGTTTTTTGGTGTACAGTTCGCAGTACTCTCTTATAATCCTTTTCATTTCTGTAGAATGAGTAGTAATGTGTATTTAATTTGATTTTATTATTTTTGGCCGCTCCTCACAGCTTGCAGGATCTTAGTTCCCCAGGCAGGGATTGAACTCGTGCCCTGTTGTAGGGGAAATGCAGAATGCTAACTGCTGGACCCCCAGGGAATTCCCTCATTTCTGATTTTAGTAATTTGTCTTCTCTCTTTTTCTCTTAGTTCATCTAACTAAAAGTTTACTGATTTTGTTGATCTTTTCAGGGAACCAACTTTTGGTTTCAGTGATTTTCTCTGTAGTTTTACTGTTCTTTATTTTGTTTATCTTTGCCCTAATCTGTGTTATTTACTTCCTTCTGCTAGCATTGGGTTTAGCTTGTTCTTTTTCTAGTTCTTTAAGTTGTAAAGTTAGGCTGTTGATTTGAAATCTTGCTTTTTTTAATGTAGGAAAATTTGCTATAAAATTTCCACTTAGTACCACAATCACTACATCCCCAAAGTTTTAGTATGTTGTGTTTTCATTTGCCTCTAAGTATTTTATAATTTCCTGTGTGGTTTCTTCTTTGATCCATTAGTTGTTTAAAATGTAAAAGTGTAGTAAAAATGTGTTGTTTAATTTCCACAATAGTGTGAATTTTACAGTCTTCATTTTGTTATTAATTTCTAACTTCATTCTACTGATAAGATAAGATGCTTTTTATGATCAGTTCAATTCAGTTCAGTTCAGTCGCTCAGTCGTGTCTGACTCTTTGCAACCCCATGAATCGCAGCACGCCAGGCCTCCCTGTCCATCCCCAACTCCCGGAGTCTACCCAAACCCATGTCTATTGACTCAGTGATGCCATCCAGCCATCTCATCCTCTGTCGTCCCCTTCTCCTCCTGCCCCCAATCCCTCCCAGCATCACAGTCTTTTCCAATGAGTTAACTCTTCGCATGAGGTGGCCAAAGTACTGGAGTTTCAGCTTTAGCATCATTCCTTCCAAAGAACACCCAGGACTGATCGCCCTCAGAATGGATCGCCTTCAGGTTGGATCTCCTTGCAGTCCAAGATATCTACCTTTTAAAATCTACTGAGGGACTTCCATGGTGGTCCGGTGGTTAAGACTCTGAAGTTCTACTGCAAGGAGCGTGGGTTTGATCCCTGGTCAGGAAACTAAAATTCTGCATTGCCATGTGATGCTACCAAAGAAAAAAAAAGAACTCAAATAAACCAAAGAACTCAAATAAACCAAAAAGAACTCAAATATATGTGAAGCTTAGCATGAGTCTGATTTCCTTCATCACTTCTTGTTGGGATCAGTTAAGGTTTGACCGGAGAAGCAAAACCGCTGTGAGTAACACGGAATTAGGGACTGATGAAGGGTCTGTGATCACCACAGATCAGTCAGGAAGAAATGCCGGCTGTGAAGTGGGGGAGGGCTTGGAAGGACCACGTGGAACCTACATCTGTCACTCACAGCTCCAGCCTGGACGATGTGGGTTGTTTGCAGAAGTACTTGGCACCCTCTGCCATGGAGAGGCACACACTCCTGGCCCAGGAGCTGGCGTAGCTGAAGGGGGAGGTCTGACAGGAGCAGGAGGCTGTGCAGGACTGGCTGTTGCCCCCTGGGCTGAAAAAGTGAACTGTCAGAGCAGCTGCGACGGGTGGGGGCTGCCGCACCCTAGCACCCATGCTGACCCTCCAGGCAGTGGTTGCTGCTTCACTTCTGCCTTTCCACCTTTCAGAGCCCACTCACACTTCTCTCATAGCCAGTCCTAATCTGGAACCACACAGAGAGGGAACTTCAAGAAACGTGGCTTCATCTTAGCTATGCTGGCAATGCTACTGCGTCGATCCCAAACCTTCCTGGAGTTAAAAGGACACCTATCCACCAAGGGAACAGTGTTACTATCTCAAGTGGGCAATGTATGAACAGGATCTGTGATGACTGTCTCAAGAAGGCTTAAGTTATCTATTTGCCAGAGATTTGAAGCTAGGATGCCAGACCTGGGGCCAACGTGCAACTAGGTGAGTCTTCTCGACTGGATACAACAAGTTCCCTGAAATATTTTAACCTCCATTTATAAATTTAATATTTTTTATTTTGTCTAAGTTCATAACCTTCCAATGGGTTTAGATTTGCACCTTGCCTTCTGAGTCCAAATTGCACCCTCGCTACAGTACGTGGCAGCCCAGGACCCCATCCAAGCCTCAGCTAATTCTTGATAACTCTTTCCTTCAGCCTCAGTAAGTATTGGATGTTTTCCTTATCCCGTCTGCTGCTGTTGTTGTTCAGCCGCTCAGTTGTGTCTGACTCTTTGCAACCCCGTGGACTACATCATGCCAGGCTTCCCTGTCCGTCCCCGGAGTTTGCTCAAACTCATGTCCATTGAGCTGGTGATGCCATTCAACCATCTCACCCTCTGTCATTCCCTTCACTCACTGCCTTCAAACTTTCCCAGCGTCAGGGTCTTTTCCAGTGAGTCGGTTCTTCACATCAGGTGGCCAAATACTGGAGCTTCAGCTTCAGCATCAGTCCTTCCAATGAATATTCAGGGTTAGTTTCCTATAGGACTGACTGGTTTGATCTTGCTGTCCAAGGAACTCTCAAGAGTCTTCTCCAGCACCATAGTTTGAAAGCATCAGCCTTTTAAAAATTCTATCTGAGTAGGTCACAACTCTCTAGAGACGATTTCATAACATCCCACCAGCATCTGCAGACCTCTGCGCAGAGCTGGGAACTCACTCTAAAGACAGAGCCCTGAATGACAACCCTGAAGGCCCAGGAGTTACCCGGGGAGTGGAGAGACAAGCGTGTGCTGCATTCACCTCTGATCAGGATCTTCACAATTCCAAGTTATGTGATCCAGGGAGACTCTGAGGAGGAACGTGGGGTCCAGGGTCACCTCCAGGGAAAGGACTTAAGCCAGCAGGAGCATACACGAACTTTGTACGGAAAGGAGTGACTAAGCATCCCCCGGGACACTGGGCGTGGGTAGAAGGGCTTTGTGGGCGGATTGGATAACCAGAAGCTTTGGCTCAGAGCTTGAGAAGCTTCTCTGAGTAAAAGGCAAGACGTTCATGTCTGAGTGTTGGGTGCCCCCTTGTGGCAGAATAATGTTTCTGTCTTGGGCGAGGGCGCTGCTTAGAAACCCAATACCCCAATCATCTGGCTCCAAGGCCATCCCGCCCCCGCCCTTCCCAAAGCTTCGCCCTGTCTGCAGAGCAGGTTGGGTTTCAGCAAGACCCAGGGATTTGGAGGAGCCCCTCAGGGAGGGCTGCTGATGGGTGGATGGACTCGGTTCCAAGGACTCCAGTCTGGGGCTATTGAGACATCTGTCTTTGGTATGACCCCAGAGAGTACTGTTGAGTATTGTTATTGTTGTTCAGTCACTAAGTCGTGTTGGACTCTTTGTGACCCTGTGGACTGTAGCCCACCAGGCTCCTCTGTCCATAGGATTCTCCAGGCAAAAGTACTGGAGTGAGTTGCCTTGCCCTCCTCCAGGGGATCTTCCCAACCCAGGAATCAAACCTGGGTCTTCTGCACGGCAGGCAGAGTCTTTACTATCTGAGCCAGCAGGGAAGAGCCTCTTATCTGAACTTAAAAGCCCCTGTACTTCCCAGTCTATTTTAGCCAGACTCTAGACCAGTGTTTCTTGCTCAGCTTTTCTGGGTTAAGGGCCTCCTTTGAGAATCTGAAAAGGACCCTTATCTCTCTTTGGAAAATGCACACAATATTGTGACTAGACTCAGCGAGTTACTGGACTCTTTGGGGAACCAGGGAATAGTCTGTAAAAGCCCCTACTCTAGATCTTCTGCTTCCGTTAGCTTCCCAGAGGCTTGATGCCCTTGAATGACTTACTGCCTTTTGGGGGAGACTGACAAAGTCTACTTAAGGACAATATCTTTGCTGAGGGAGGAAGGATTCAGGGTAAAATGTTCTCTCGTGAGAGAAGGAACATTTGCTTCAAAGAGGCTAAAGAGCTGCCCTGTGTAGAGAAATGATCGTTCCTTTTGGGACAGTATCTGAGAAAGATCAATAACAGAAATAGTTAATGCGGCATAATGAGATGAAAGGCAATCTACTCTCTGGAAGGGCTTCATAAAGCAGTTCCTCTTAAACTCTATTTCAGATAGTCTGAAATGTCTCTGGAAGGTCTCAGCAGCAAGACAAAATATGTCGGAGATTAAAAAAAAAACACAATAACTTGCTTCTAGACTAGAACTTGGGCAAAACTCACTGCTTCTAGAATAGAACTTAAACAAACTGACCCACGTCCCTTAGAGTTGCACCTTCAAAGGGATTTTATTTTGGTTGGATTCTATTCATTTGCTCACCAGCCATTTATATAATGCATATTGAAAAGGGAATTCTAGAGTTGGTAAGAAATTCAGGCATCTCTTTCTCTCTCTTTTTTTTTGACCATGTCCCATGGCGTGTGGAATCTTAGTTCCTCAACCAGGAATCAAACCCATGCCCCCTGCATTGAAAGCACAGCATCTTAGCCACTGAACCACAAGGGAAGTCCAGCTGTCCCTTATTCTGATTCCTTTATTCTCAGACAAGCATCATGAGAACTAGAAAATTAAAAAGTCACTCATTCATTCCTTCATTCAAGTTTAGGGGTCACTTCCTATGCATTAGGAACTGGTCTTTGTGTGAAGAATAAAAAAGGAACATATGTTGAGAATAATCTAAAGGGGGTAGAGAGGTATGTAGACAAGCAACCGAAATTCAGTGAAGACAACTGCTCTAACGGAGGCTACTTCAAAAAAAGAGGAAGCTTAAACCCCAAACCCAACAACATCTGCTAGAGGAAGATGATGTCACAGGGGAGGCAGTGGTTGAGCTGATACTTAGTGGAGCAGTAGGGGGTTGCTGGGCAGGCTAGCTGTGTTTGCTCCAGGCTTCAGGAAGGCTGACCCATGCAACAGGGGGCCAGGCCAAGGGCTGAGCGGGGCCTGAAATCCAGCCTGCACTCCATTGGCACGAGAAGGTACTTTTTCCTAATTTTCACAAAGGCAAGAATACTTGTGAAATACTTCACTGGTAGTATGAACTACCAGTCCTGAGATTGGGCATAGGTGGAGAAACATACAAAAGCAAGCGATGTTCTGAGAACTGTTAGTTCTGAGAACCATTGGCTCAGAAGGGGAAAAGCAGAGGGCAAAGTGATGAGTCTGACAGGTGAGTGAAGCCAGGTCATGAAAAGCTTTCTCCAAGGTCATGAGGATAGTAATGGTGATGTTGGGAGTGGAACCTGGGTGTTTTCCTACCAGACCATTACTCTTCCTGCAACACCGGATGAAATGCCTCTAATTGGATGCTGAGCTCTGTGCCGGTGGCCAGCAAGGGCACTGTGCGGAATACATACAGGGCCTTGCCCTCGGGTTTACGATCAGGGAAAAGCACGAGACCAATGGACAAACAGTAAAATGCGGTAAGTGGCAAATAGAGGGAACAAAGCAAAATCAGCACCCAGAAGTGACTTGCCCAAGGCCTGTGCCACAAGCCGAAAAAAAAAAAATAAAAGAAAACTTGCAGTCTAGTGAAAAACCAACTAACAAACCAACCTTGTACGGTGTCTAGGGGTTTACGAAGCACGTGCTTTGTCACATTCACTTTTCATTACGCGCTGCTGTTTCCCCACTTTAGGGACGTGGGAGCTCTGCGGCACAGCCCCCAGCTCTTGCCCAACTGCTCCCTCTGTGTCTGCTCTTCACTCGGGGCTGCCGGGCCATGGCCTCCTCTGCTTGATTTCCAGCCATCAGCTCCCTCCCTCCATTCTCACTTCCCTTTCTGTACTCTTTAGATCCTACACTATTTCTGTCTCTCTTGTCATTATTATAAAATCCTTTGCCTCTCTCTCTCTTTTTTTGGCTGGGTTGCACAGGCTACAAGATCTTAGTTCTCTGAAGAGGCATAGAACTTGAACCCCCTTCAGTGGAATCGTGACGTTTTAGCCACTGGACCACTGGGGAAGTTCCACCGTTGCCTCTCTGACTTTTAATCACACCTTCGTAGGAACACCCTAATCCTGGATGAACAGAAGTATTTCCTCTTCCATGTGTGCCGTTAGATCTCTGAGCACCCTCAGGCAGTAGCACCCACATATCAGCATAGACCAAGACCTCAGCTTATGACCAACTGAGCCCCCAGCTCTGCCTGATGAGCCTGTTACGTCCTTCTGGTCAACCTGCTCTTTCCCTCCCTGCAATTCATGCTTCCTCTAGTCAGACTTCAAGCGCTATTTCGTTCACTTAACAGATGACTTGGCGTCCCTCTTTGCCCCAAATCCGAACACTCCCAAATTGACAGATACACCTGCATTTGCCCCCATCCTCACCCTCCTCCTCGCTTTACAACAGACCAAGGTCCCTCCTCCAGTCTAAGGCCAGTTTCTGCACATGCATTCTGAACCCCATTTCTTTCAGCTTGCTTAGGAGCCTTCTGCTTTTGATTATTCCTTCCATTCTGAGGCTTCAATCATTTCTTCTCTACTGGCTCCTTTCCCAAAACCTTAAAATATACTATATATTCAAGTTTCTCTTCATCTTAAAAAAAAAAATCTTCCAGTCAATGTTGTTAAGATGTCAGTTCTTCCCAACCTGATCTGTAGAATCAACACAATTGCAACCACAATTTGGTGTATATTGACAAGTTATTTTGTGTATATTGACAAACTGATTTAAAAATTTATATGAGGGACTTCCCCGGTGGTCCAGTGGTTAAGAATCCACCTTCCAATGCAGAAGATGAGGCTTTGATCCCTGGTCGGGGAACTAAAATGCCACATGCTTCAGAGCAACTAAGCCCATGTGTCCCAACTACTATGCCCTACCACTACATTGAAAGGTCCTGCATGATGCAACTAAGACCAGACACAGCCAAATAAATAAGTAAATAAAATAAACACATGCTTTAAAACATTTATATGAGAGGCAAAAAGACTCAGAATAGCCAACTCATTATCTTAGAAGAACAAAGTCACAGAACTGATATGTGTATCAACTTTTTTTTACTATTTACTGTATTACTACATTTTAGTATTGTATTTAATATTAAATTGTATAAATATGCTCCAATTGTGTAAATATTCTGTTTATATGGCTTTCACCTTGCGCATATCAACAATGCCCATATCAACATCCTCCTGAATGTCTCTTTATGCCTGTGAACAAGAATTTCTCTACGCCTAGAAATAAAATGCGCATCACATGTAAGAAAATGTGTCTTCTGTTTTGCAAACTACAGCCAGTTTGCTCTCCAAAATGATCTTATTCATTTAAAGTCCCATTAACAATGCATGAGAGCTCTATATGCTCCAAAATGAAAGTGTTAGTCACTTACTCATGTTTGACTCTTTGCGACCCAATGGACTGTAGCTTCCCAGGCTCCTCTGTCCATGGGATTCTCTAGGCAAGAATATTGGAGTGGGTTGCCATTCCTTTCTCCAGGGGATCTTCGACTCAGGGATTGAACCTGGGTCTCCCACATTGCAGGCAGATTCCTTATTGTCTGAGCCATCAGGGAACCGAATCCTTACCAGTTCTTGGTCTCATAAGATTTCTTAATTTTTGCTAGTTCTGATGTGTGAAGTAGTATTTGTCATCTTAATATGGATGTTCATGACTACTGATGAAGCAGAATGTTTTTTTCGAAAATTATTGGGGCATTCTTTATGAGTGATTTGCTGGTTTACACTTTGTCCGCTTTTCTGTCTGATGGTCTGGTTCTCACTGATTTTTTTTTTTCCTAACATGCCGGAGAGTTATTCTTTGTCAGTCATATGAGTTGTTAATATCTTCTACTAGTCTGTCCTTTGTTCATAGCGTCTTTTAAAGCACAGATGTTTACTTTTTTTGTTGTTGTTGCCCTGGGTCTTCTGCCTGGAGAATCTCAGGGACGGCAGAGCCTGGTGGGCTGCCACCTACGGGGTCGCACAGAGTCGGATACAACTGAAGCGACGCAGCAGCAGCAGCAGCAGCAGGGTCTTCACTGCTGTGCGGGCTTTCTGTAGTGTCAGCACTCGGGCTCCTCATTTTGGTGGCCTCTCTTGGAGCGGAGCACAGGCTCTAGGCATGCGGTTTCAGTGGTTGCAGCATGTGGGCTTGTAGTTGTGGCTCTAAGCCTTCAGTTGTTGGGGCGCATGGGCTGAGTTGCTCCGAAGCCTGTGGAATCTTCCCGGACCAGGGGTCGAACCTGTGACCCCTGCATTGGCAGGTGGATTCTTATCCACTGTATCACCAGGGAAGTCCAAGTTTTACATTTTAATATAATCAAGTGTACTAACCCTTCACAATGTTCTAGCTCAGTAAACGACATCATTACTCATTCAGTGTTCAGGCCACAATTATGAGAGTCATCCTGTCTGCTCAATTCTCCCTTACTTCCCACATCTAACCTGTTAGCCAGTTCTGTTTACTCTACTTCCCAAGTATCTCTAGAATCTATCTTTTTTTTTTATTAAAAAAATTTAAAAAGTATTTTTTGGCTGCATCACACAGCACGCGGTATCTTAGTTTCCAGACCAGTGATCAAACCTGTGCCCCCTACAGTGGAAGCACAGAATCTTAACCTCCAGACTACCAGAGAAGTCTCAGAATCCATCTTCTTTTCATTCCCACTGCCATGAGCCTTGCCCAGGTGAGCATCCCCTCCTTCAGGTATGACAGCTATGGGCTCCTCCTAGCCCTTCCTCCCTTGCCACCACTAACCCCATTCTCCCTACTGCAGTCAGAGGCACTTAAGGTTGCATTTCTGGTGGTGATCATTTGGAAATGTATAGAAATGTCGAATCATTATGGTGTGCACCTGGAACTGACATGGGGTTGCAGGTCAACTGTGCTTGAGAAACAGACAAACTCATAGAAAAAAGAGATCAGATTTGTGATTACCAGAAGATGGGGAAATTGGACAAAAGTAACCAAAAGGTTCGAACTTCCAGTTAGAAAATAAGTACTAAGGATGTAGTGTGGGTCTTCCCAGGTGCTGCTAGTGGTAAAGAACCTGCCTGCCATGCAGGAGTGACACTGGTTTGATCCCTGGGTCGGGAAGATCTCCTGGAGGAGGGCATGGCAACCCACCCCAGTATTCTTGCCTGGAGAATCCCATGGACGGAGGAGCCTGGTGGGCTATAGTCCATGGGGTCACACAGAGTCGGGCATGACTGATGTGACTTAGCATACAAAGACGTAGTGTACAATGTGATATATACGATTAACAGTGCCTAAGTTATATATGAAAATCATTAAGAAAGCAAATCCTCAAAGTTCTCATCACAAGGAAAACATTTTTTTCTACATCTCTTGTTTTGTATCTGAGATGACAGCTACTCATTAAAATTATTGGGATGATCATTTCATGATGCATGTAGGTCACTTCACTATGTTGTGCCCCT
Organism: Neotragus pygmaeus; assembly: GCA_006410875.1. Lineage (NCBI taxonomy): Eukaryota > Metazoa > Chordata > Mammalia > Artiodactyla > Bovidae > Neotragus > Neotragus pygmaeus. The sequence goes on along the minus strand of SJYV01032320.1, from coordinate 627,250 downwards.
TAAATAAACACAGTGCTGCATGTCAATTATATCTCAATAAAACAAGGAAGAAATAAAGTTACACATGTGATGATCATTTCAATTCTTCTGCTTGACACTCTAGTGTTGTGGCCCTCAACCTTTTTGGCACTAGGGACCAATTTCATGGAGGACAATTTTTCCATGGATGCAGGGGAGATGTTTTTGGAATGATTCAAGCAAATTACATTTATTGTGCATTTTATTTCTATTATTATTACATCAACTCCACCTCAGATCATCAGACATTAGATCCCATAGGTTGAGGACCCCTGCTTTAGTGGACTTCTGATCCGAACTGAAAGTCTGGCAAGATTATTGCTCCTATCTGCAGAAGAAAATGCCTAGATGACCAGTCCAATGCATGAAACAGGGCACTCCAAGCCGGTGCATGGGGACAACCCAGAGCGAGGGGATGGGGAGGGAGGTGGGTGGGGGGTTCGGGACAGGTGACACATGAACACCCGTGACGGATTCATGTCAATGTATGGCAGAAACCACCACAAAGTGGTAAAGTAATTAGCCTCCAACTGAAATAAATAAATTAATTTTAAAAAAGAGAAAATGTGACTTTTTAAAAATCTCATCAGAGAATTGAGATCATAGGAACAACCATTAACCTGGAATTTAGAAGGTGACAGACACTGACACAGAGAAATAATACTTGTGATGTGCTTACTTGAGAAAGGATTAGACAAGAATTTCTTGACAAATAAAAGCCTAGTATTGGCTATTGAGGAAGCATAGAGGCCCTGGGAGCTGAGACACAGAAGGGCTTGTATTCTCTTTCAGACTTTTCCTTCAGGAGCCCCACCAGTCACCCAAAAGAAGACAGTGGGAGTGGGGAAGGGTTCTGAGCAAGCCTCCCCACCCACCCTCTCTGGTGCTGGCACTGTTAAAGTTCTGCTCCTCTTAAACAAGACTTGATCTGCTAGAGAAATGTTGTCAAAACCCCTAGGCTGGAGGCACTGATGGAAGCCCATTGAAATGGGGGTGGGGGAGAGTTGGGAGAGAAGGGAAAGAAACTCTTCCCTTGAAGGAGGGCAGGAACACATGCTGGGCCCAACAGTGCATCTGGAGAAGAGGGGGAACACCGGCCCCAAGGCCCAGGTTCGCAGTGCAAGCCTAAGATCGCAGCTCAGCGATAACAGCAGGCAGCACGAATCCTCCTCCACATCCCATCACCATGTAAACAGGCTCCAGCCAAGGCAGCAGAGACACACCTGGGAGAGCGTGCAAGAGACACACTCTCTCTGGGGAGCAGCACAGAAGGTGGGTGCAAAGCCGAGGGGGGAGACACAAGGGTCTTGCTAGAGGAACAGCTAGGAACTGTGGTGTTGGAGAAGACTCTTGAGAGTCCCTTGGACTGCAAGTAGATCCAACCAGTCCATCCTAAAGGAGATCAGTCCTGGGTGTCCATTGGAGGGACTGATGTTGAAGCTGAAACTCCAATGCATTGGCCACCTGATGCGAAGTGCTGACTCATTTGAAAAGACTCTGCTGCTGGGAAAGAGTGAGGGCAGGAGGAGAAGGTCGACAGAGGATGAGATGGTTGGATGGTATCACCGACTCAATGGAGACGAATTTGAGCAAGTTTCAGGAGATAGTGAAGGACAAGGAAGCTTGGAGTGCTTTCGTCCATGGGGTCTCAAAGAGTGGGACACAACTGAGTGGCTGAATAACAGCAATAACATGATGAGAACTCCATAAAAATCCCTAAACCACAGGGTTCAGAGAGTTCTGGGATGGTGAACACGTCATGAGCTGGGAGGGTAGTGCTCCCCAGCCTCCATGGGAGCAGTAGCTCCTGTATTCTGGACACTTCCAGACCTTGTTCTATGTACCTCTTTGTCTGGCTGATCATTTTTCTCCTTTGTAACAAACCGGTAATAGTAAACAAAATGCTTTCCATGAGCTCTGTAAGCTGCTATAGTGAATTATCAAACCTGGGAAGAGGATCTTGGGAACCCCTGATCTGAGCCCCTTGGACAGAAGTGTGGGTAACCTGCTAACTCTGAGTATTTAGTGTTAAAACCAAACTAAGTTGTATTAATAACACACCCAGTAGGTGTCTTCAGAGAACTGGAGGGTATCTTGCTGTGGAAAACCCACACATTTGGTGTCAGAAGTGTCGTGAATAGAAACAGATCCCATTAATTGCTGTCAGAGCAGTGGGATTTGCTAAAACAGCCCTGGTTCCTGGAAACTTGTGGTTTGGGAAAGAGAAAGTATGAAGGGTGGGGGATGAGGAACCTCTGATCCCTGATGGCTATCTAGTCACGCGTAGTCTGAAACTGCAGCTTTGCGGTGATGGTTAAGAAACTCTTCCCTTGAGGGAGGGCAGGAACACATGCTGGGGCCAGCAGTGCATCTGGAGAAGAGGGGGAACACCGGCCCCCCTAGAGGATGGGGGATGTAGAAACGGTGGTGGACTGGATTTCTGAGGAGTCGGCTTATTGAGTACATAAGGAAATGCAAAATAATCAGAAGCATGTTAAGTACACAGTCCCACAGTTGTTGTTAGCTGACATAGCGAAAGTGAAAATAAAAGAGAGTGATACAGACTTAATACTGGACCAAGCTCACACTGAGGTCAGTCTGAGCGTTGGCCACCAGCTTCACAGCCACTCCCAAAGGGAAACGTTGTGCCAAGAAAACAGAAAGCACGACAAGGCCTCTGCTTATCTCTGAAGTGGTCAACATGGAGAGAGGACGAAATCAGGAAGCGACGGAAGCCAGGGAGTACAGGGAGAAGGAATTGCCTCACTTCTTAGACTGGAATCGTCGGCTTCCTGAAGAACGTTTCGGGAGATGGACTGTGAGCATGTTTAATTTGGGGGTTGTGTCTTTGGTTTTGACATTGCAGAGGCGGAAGAGCATGTTTGTGTTGCTGCCAGGCCACTGTTGAACAATCACACACGGCTGGGTGAAAGCCACTGTAAAGTGTATTTATCCTGAGAAGAGGGAATACACCACTCCCCCATCAAAGCCAAGTGGAACGTTCCAGATGAAGTGGCTTATATGCTTCATGTACAAGCCCCAAGGACTGGCTTTAGGATGACCCAGATACTCACCTGATGAACATGCTCATTATCTGGTCGTAGGAAATGCTATGATTATAGAGTGTCTTTAGGACACACCCTGGTGCCTCAGCTAGGAAAAAATCCACCTGCAATGCAGGAGACCAGTGTTTGATTCCTGGGTTGGGAAGTTCCCCTGGAGAAGGAAATAACTACCTACTCCAGTAGTCTTGCCTGGAGAATCCCATGGATAGAGGAGCCTGGTGGGCTACAGTCCATAGTGTTGCAAAGAATTGGACACGACTGAGCGTTAGCACTTTCATGTTTCACTTTAGTATGCATGCCTCGCATAATTTTCCTGCTGCAAAGTTGGACAACAGTAGCAGAAACCCTATCAAACTCGTTGTTTCAGCTTCCTTGTGATCCTTTTTTTAAAAAAAGTAAATGTATTTATTTACTTATTTTTTGCTGCACCGGGTCTTCCTTGCTGAGCAGGGGCTTTCTCTGACTGTAGCGAGCCGAGGCTGCTCTCTAGCTGTGGTGTGTTGGCTTGTCATTGCAGTGGCGTCTCACGTTGCAGAGCATGGGCTCTAGGTGCATAGGCCCAGTAGTTGTGGTACACGGGCTTACTTGCCACGCGGCATGTGGGATCCTCCTAAACCAGGGATAAAACCCGTGTTCCCTGCATTGGCAGCGGGGTTCCCAACCGCTGGACCACCAGGGAAGTCCCCTTGTGTGATTCTTACTGATACTGAGAACGTTAAAGTAATTAACAAGAAAAAGGGGTGAGACGGAGGGAAGCACTCTGGGCTGTGCCAGCAGAGTAGACGTCTTTAGATGGGTGTTGAGAATGAGGGGAATGATGGTGGACTTTTGATGGTGTTGAAACATAGCTGTTGATAAACTCTACTGAAGTTTATCCAATGGACCAATTGGATCCTCTGCTGGTCCATCAACATTAAAAGGCCCCGAATTAATTTATCCCATTTACTCCATTTTGTAGGAGTTTTGCAAATCGGAAGGCAAAAATTATGATGAGAATTGTGCAGGGCAGTGTTTAGCTTAATTCAGGTAAAGACTGATGGATAGGCCAGCATCTTATTAGTCCCACTTCACAGGTGGGGACTCAAGGCCATATGCATGTGAGTGGATAAACAGCTGGGGTGTCTCGGGGAGGCGTTTCTGGAACTCCTTGACAGGAGAGCTCAATACAGTGATTTCCATTGAGAGATGAATGGATCAAAAAGACCTGGTACATGTATACAATGGAGTATTACTGAGCCATAAAAAAGAATGAATTTGAGAGAGTTCTAGTGAGGTAGATGAACCCAGAGTCTGTTATATAGAGTGAGGTAAATCAGAAAGAGGAAAACAAATATAGTAGATTAACACACATATATGGAATCTAGGATAATGTCTTTTAAAAAATTTCTGTGTAAAGTTTATTTATTTAAATTTATTTTTAATGGAAGGATAATTGCTTTACAGTATTGTGTTGGTTTCTGCTGTACACCAACAAAAAATGAGTCGTAGATGTCCATATGTCTCCTCCCTCTTGAACCTCGCTCCCACCTCTCACCCCATCCCACCGCTCTAGGTCATCACAGAGCTCCAGTGTGAGTCCCCTGAGGCATACAACAAATTCCCACTGGCTCTCTATTTACATATGGTAGTGTATATGTTGCTAAGATACTCTCTCCATTGTCCCACACTCTCTTCCCCACCTGCAGGATAATGTCTTTTAATAAACCAATACATTTACATAGTACAAACAAATAACTGATTACACCACTTTTGCCAAGGTAGGGGGAGATGAAAGAAATAAACTCCAAATTTAGTCCAACGTTTGTCTTTATATAGGTCGGTACTCAGCAGAGACACTTGACGAACCAAGAGCTGACTTGCAGCTGCCAGTGCAAAAAATGAAAGTCCTCTTTGCTAAAGAGCGTTGCTAGGGAATGAAGGTGTGAGTGCTGGGGGCAGGCAGGGCTGCTCCGAGGGTTATCACTCCAGGAACTGTGGGTTATGACTCCAGGCACTGCCTGCGACACTGCCTAAGAGGAGTGCCTCTCGGAGGCAGGAACAGACGTCCTTTCTCTTCCTGAGACTGCTGCAGTTTTAATACCACCACCACCAAGAGTGGCCTGGCCAGGGCAAGAGCCAGTGTCTCAAAAACGTCACGGGGCTGGATCAGCAAACGGTAGCTTTTGCCCAGACGGAACTCTGGGTATTTCTCACAAACTCTCAGCACTCACAGCCTAGACGTCTCCTTATCAAAGTTGCTTCTCCTTGTGTTCTTATCCATATAAGGCCCCCCGGGGGGGGGGCCCTCAGAAGTTGAGCTCTTTGTGCTTATCAAAGACAATAGATGAGGTAGGGACATCCTGACCCAAGGCACTTCATTCTTACATTGAAACAACTTTCTATTTTTTTTTAAGTAATAAGGAAAAGTAAGACTTTATTTTTAAACCATTTTTATTGGCATCTAGTGGCTTCACAATGTTTAATTCTACTGGAGAGCAAAGTGAATCAGCTATACGTATACATTTATCCCCTCTTTTTTGAATTTCTATCCCATTTAAGTCACCACAGAGCATTGGGTAGAGCTCTCTGTGCAGGAGGTTCTCGTTAGCTGTCTGTTTTATAGTCTTCCTTGGTGGCTCAGTGGTAAAGAAATTTCCCTGCTAATGCAGCAGACACAGGTTCAATTCCAGGGTTGGGAAGATCTTCTGAAGAAGGAAATGGCTATCTTCTCCAGCAGTCTTGCCTGGAGAATCCCATGGACAGAGGAGCCTGTAGGGTTACAGTCCATGGGGTTGCCAAAGAGTTGGACATGGCTTAGCGACTAATCAACAGCAACAAATAGGATCAATAATGTATATATGTTAAATCCCAATCTCCCAATTCATTGCCCTCCCAAGCAACTTTATTTCTAAAACAACCTTTCTAAAAAAATCTTTACCATGAACAAGTGGATTAAAATAGCTTCACTGACATCATAAATAAGCAGATCTGAAATCATATTAAACCAATACACAATAGGATTTCCATCTGAAATGGAACCTGGGGAATAGAAAATGGAGACACACATGTGTACTCAGGAGAAGGGAACTTAAAAAACGAGAGACTGATTTCCATCAAATGCCTGACTTATCAGGAGACAGACTTATCTCCTGACCATTGCATGCCCAACCAAGGTTTTCTCCCCATTCTGAAGCCAATGAACTTACTGCTGGGACCCTGCCAATAAATCCAGCCCACTCCAAACCCTCAATCTGTAGCTTGCTGGAGATTGCATTTCCCAAATTGCGATTCTTTTACTGTTTCAAAATAAACTCAATTTCTGGTCATTGGAGCTTGCCTCAGTTTACCTCCTTTGTTCAGATCAACACTGACAAGGTCAAATGGCAACCTGCAAAACTGAGTGGGCAGTGCCCTGGGAGACCTTCTGTTCATACGAAATGATGATGAACTAGACCAGTGGTCAATTATCAAAGGGAGCTGCAGTGACTGGTCAGGATCTTTGAACTCCTATTTTTCAGGCTACATCTATTACCAAGGGTATCACTTGGGAAGCAGTTTCTGACAACTGCTTCCTGCTGGGCCTTCGGACCGGGTGGTGTATGGCTCCCAACAGAATTATGGCTGTGCAACTATAAATCTTAATGATAAAATTCATAACAAGGCCCCCGATTATAATTGACAAGATACAATGGCAGCATGCATGCCCAATATGCCATTTTCTTTGGGTGCTATGCACCATACACATTGTTTTGTGGATGGAAAGCTATTAAGCACAATAGGGAAAAACAATGAGTCCTGGGTGGAGTTAAAAGAGGGGGACATCACGTGGGGGCCTTGAGTTCCCGGAGACCGGCCTCGCCTTGAGACATGGGACATTGTGACAGGCACACTCAGACTAAAGTACATCCAGGTGTGTGTGCTCAGTCATGTCCCATTCTTTGCGATCCCTTGGAGTATTGCCACAAGGCAAGAATACTGGAGTGGGTTGCCATTTCCTCCTCCAGAGGGTCTTCCCAACCCAGGGATCAAACCCATCATCCCTTGCATCTCCTGAATTGGCAGGTAGTTTCTTTACACTGAGCCACAGTCACCTAACCCTGGTATGGGGGACCCAACATTTTTGGATGCAAAACATGTATCCTAACTGCACAGGGGTCATTAGTACCCAGTGGAAGCAACATGTACAGTGGACTGGCCCACAGGACAGGTAAAGGCCTTAGGGGACATAGGTGCTGGTGTAGGTATCTTGGGACAAATTGTAGTTTGCTCTAACGAAGAATGACATTCAGAAGAAAAGATTTATTAATTAGGCTAGGCAGAGTGAAGGAATTTTTCAGGAACAAAGCAAATGATGAGTCAGCTTGGAAAAACAATGAGGCTTTAGCAAAGTGAGTCAGGCAAACTCAACCAATAACGCTGGATAATGCTGGACCCAGCTGGGAAAGGGCCTGTACCCTGGCCCAACAGACTGTCTTGACCATTTTATTACAGATGGAGGTTGAAGTGGCCATGAGGCAGTGGCCCTCTATCTTAGCTGTTGAAGCCCAGAGGGCTCACGTGTGGGAATCTTATGGCCCCACAAACTTATGGAAGTTCTTTAGGGGGTTGTCTCAACCCAGATTAAACCAAGATAAAACATATCCTATGGTGGCTCAGATGGTAAAGAGTCTACCCGGGTAGAGACCCCTGGGTTGGGAAGATCCCCTGGAGAAGAGAACGGCAACCCACTCTAGTATTCCTGCCTGGAGAATCCCATGGGCGAGAGGAGCCCATAGTTCATGGGGTCGCAGAGTCAGACACATCTGAGCGACTAAGCATGCACAGTATAGTTAGTATACTGCTACTGCTACTGCTAAGTCACTTCAGTCGTGTCCGACTCAATGCGACCCCATGCGACCCCACAGACGGCAGCCCACCGGGCTCCCCCATCCCTGAGATTCTCCAGGCAAGAACACTGGAGTGGGTTGCCATTTCCTTCTCCAATGCAGGAAAGTGAGAAGTGAAAGTGAAGTCACTCAGCCGTGTTAGACCCTCAGCGAGCCCGTGGACTGCAGCCTTCCAGGCTCCTCCATCCATGGGATTTTCCAGACAAGAATACTGGAGTATAGCTATTCCATAAGCCTAAAATATCTGTCCTATAAATGCTACACTCAGTGTAAATGCTCTGACAGATCTCACCAATTTGTTGTAAGGAGTACGTGGCTAGAACTCCTATTCAATATCATACAAGATATCATACAAGATGGCCAGTGTAATCGTGAAAATCACTCAGTCATGTCTGACTCTTGGCGATCCCATGGAAATTCTCCAGGCAAGAATACTGAAGTGGGTAGCCTTTCCTTCTCCAGGGGATCTTCCAAACCCAGGGACTGAACCCAGGTCTCGCACATCGCAGGCAGATTCTTTACCAGCTGAGCCACAAGGGAAGCCCTGTCAGTGCAATAAGTGAAGAAAACAAATAAAAGGCATACAGGTTATAACGAAAGAAAGAAAACTGTGTTTTTTTGAAGACAACTTGACTGTTTATTAATCTACAAAAAGCTTCCTAGAACTAAGAAGTGAGTTTAACAGGGTTGTAAGATATAAGGCCAATATACAAAAGTCAATCATATTTCCATATTCAGTGACATACAATTAACATTTGAAATTTTAAAAATACAATTTATAGTAGCTTCCTCTCTCCGTGAAGTACAGATCTTGCATACAAAACTTATGTGTAGGATCTGTATGCTGAAAACTGCAAACCACTGTTAGAAGAAATAAAAAAAGATGTAAATAAATGGAAAGATATGTTTATGGGTTGGAAAACTCAATATTGTAAAGATGTCAGTTCTCCGCAATTTGAATCATAGAGTCAATCATCTTCGCTCAAAAATCACAGCAGGTTTTGTTTTTTTTTTAAAGAAATTGGCAAGTGGATTCTAAAATGTATGCAGAAAAGAAACTGAAAGGGACTAAAAAAAGAACAATAATTGGAGAAATTACATCACCAATTTCAAGACTTAGGAAGCTACAGAAATCTAGACTGTGATGTTAGCAAAAGGATAGACACAGGCCGATGGAGCCAGCAGAGTCCAGAAATAAAGTGGCACAAATATTATCAACTGACCTGACAAAGAAACAAAGATAATTCAACGGAGAAAGAACAGTCTTTTTAACAAATGGTGCTGGAATAATTAAACATTTATATGCAAAGACCAAATACTTCAACACATACCTCATACTTAAACACACAAAAAAAGGCTCATAAGCATAAATTTAAAAAGTGAAACTGTAATATATCTAGAAGAAATGTTTCCCTTTTATTTATTTATTCAGTTCAGTTCAGTTGATCAGACATGTCCGACTCTTTGCGACCCCACGGACTGCAGCACTCCAGGCTTCCCTGTCCATCACCAACTCCCAGAGTTTGCTCAAACTCATGTCCATCGAGGTGGTGGTGCCATCCAACCATCTCATCCTCTGTCGACCCCTTCTCCTCCTGCCCTGTCTTTCCCAGCATCAGGGTCTTTTCCAATGAGTCAGTTCTTCACATCAGGTGGCCAAAAAGTATTGGAATTTCAGCTTCAGCATCAGTCCTTCCAATGAACATTCAGGACTGATTTCCTTTAGGATTGACTGGTTGGATCTCCTTGCAGTCCAAGGGACTCTCAAGAGTCTTCTCCAACATCACCGTTCAAAAGCATCAATTCTTCAGTGCTCAGCTTTCTTTATAATTCAAGTCTCACATTCATGCATGACTACTGGAAAAATTATACCTTTGACTAGATGGACCTTTGTTGGCAAAATAATGTGTCTGCTTTTTAATATGCTGTCTAGGTTGGTCATAGCTTTTCTTCCAAGGAACAAGTGTCTTTTAATTTCATGGCGGCAGACACCATCTGCAGTGAATGTTGTGCTGGCTTCTGTCATACAACAACATGAATCAGTCATAAGTATATATATATATATATATATATATCCCCTCCCTCTTGAAACTTCCTTCCTCACTCCTGGCACCATTTCTTAAAAAAAAAGTTTCCTCCTTTTATTTTGTTGAAAAAAAAAAGTATAGTTTTTTGAAAATCTAAATACCGTGGAACAACGATTAAGGAGTCATGATGTCTGGCTCTAGCCTATGGCAAGAGCAGGAGGCTTTCATTCTCTGTCTAAAAATACAGCTCACATTATTTACTGCTCAAAAAAGGAAGTTGGATTTAATACTTTCAAGGTCAACCTTAAATAACCCATCCACTGGGTTGGATCAAAAGACTCTTGGAGTGTGTGCCTTGGAGCTTCCCCACCTTGAAGGGCCCCAGCAACAGTCATAACATTAGACCCAGAAGGTGGCCTTTTATGGAAGGAGCCGTCAGCTGCAGCAGCTCCTCTCGCAATCTTTCCAGCTAAGACGGTTTCTACTGGGCAGCACGGTAGATAAATTCTGGGGCCCCAAACATTTACAAACAACAAGAGAGCCCGAGAAGATCTGGAGTTCTTTGGGGGAAGAAAAGAAAATACAAGCATGTTCAGAGATGCTGTGGTTTGATATCAGACCACTGGAATAAAGCGAGTCACACGAATTTTAGGGGGTTTCTCGCTACATCTAAACGTTATATGTACACTATCCTGCCACCTATTAAGTGTGCAGTAGCGTTATGTCTAAAAACCAGCATACATGCCTTCATTTAGAAATACTTTATTGCTAAAAAATGCTGAACATCATCAATAATTCAGGCTTGCCACGATTTGTTTAAAAAAACCCACAATAAAGCGAGGTAAGCCTGCAAGACAAGAAGAAATAAAGTAAAAGTCACGGTGCTTCTTCTGGTTGAAGGAGGCCGGCCTCCATCTCTTTATCAGCAGAATGTGAACTTGGCCTCTCGATTTATGTCTAAAAAACATGGATCTTTCCCTTTACCCAACCTTGCCAAATACGGCCTTCTCTGGTGTTCCATGCTTCCGATGCAGGGTATAGGTCTGATCCCTGGTCGGGGAGGTTATCCCTGGTCGGGGAGGTCTGATCCCTGGTTGGGGAGGTTTGCTGCATGTCATGGCAAAACAGACAAAACGGAAAACCTTACCAAACACTTTTGTACTTTGTTGTGAACCTGGGGGTTTGAGAGTTGGCTGAGAACTTCATGCCCGCAGGGTATGGAGAAGGTCTGATGATTTGAAAAAAACAGTCCATTTTATCTATTCAGAGAAATTCTCTTTTTTACCCACTAAGACTCTAGAGCCAGTCTAACAGGGCCTATCCCAACCATGTGCAGCTAAACTGGGCAACTGACCTACCCTCTCTGGGCCTCAGTCTCCTCATATGTTAACTGGGAATAGTCCTCATACCTGCCTCCTGAGGGTTTTGTGAGGGCTGCATAAGGTAAGGCTGCATGGCATTGAGAACACTGCCTGCCATATTGCCAGAGATCACCTGAATTCCATATACCAGCCTCTCACACAAATACCTTGTGGGATTATAGCTAATGACATTTTATATTCCGTAGATTTGACCTGTGCCGTTGACATGGCCCAATGGAATCGTGTTTCTCTATAAATCCCAAGGAAATCAATGGTCTAGGTCTCAGTCTCCTCTTTATTTGTATGTGGGTACAGTTCATAAATAACACTCACCAATTTTTTTCCTCCCCATCCAAAACTCCCTTATACCTTGAACCCCACCCAAGCCTTTGGTTAGAGAGACTCGCTTTCCCGTCGAGGAGGGGAGGGGTGGGTGGTCCTCCTTGTCACTCCGGCTTCTTGTTGGGTCTCCCTCCATCCACTGAAGTGCGGGCCCTCAAAGGGCCTTGAAACTCGGGGATGTTGAGCACCATGACTCTGCCAGGGGGCCGCAGTCCTTGAGTGCTTGCGTGGCTGGCTCTGTTCCGTGCCAGGCTTGGGATTCAGATGCCGGGGGCAGTGGTTAGGGTCACGTGCCCTGTCTGTGCCCGAGGCTGAGCCGGTGCAGCCCCAGTGGGCAGGGAGTCTGCAGTGGAGTCCCGGGCCTGCTCGGGCGGCCTGGAGAGTCCTGCCGGGGCCGTTCCCAGCCAGCGCCGGCCCTGCTCTCAGAGAGGCAAAGTCTGAGGCCTGGCCCCTCAGGGTCCAGCCCTCCGGGCCCTTCCCAGGCCCGCAGCCAGGCCTGTGCGGGGAGGGCAGCCTCCCTTCTCCTGGCTCCTGCAGACGTCGTCCGGCATGGCTGACGCTTTGGGTCCTTGCCTCCGTCAGAGGGCGTAGCACCCCAGGGTCTCTGTCTCCGCCAGGTGCCAAGCCTTGCCATCCTCCTGGTAGGGCATGGAGAGCCCGGGAGGGCGGGGAGCACCNATGCGAAGAGTTGACTCATTGGAAAAGACTCTGATGCTGGGAGGGATTGGAGGCAGGAGGAGAAGGGTACAACAGAGAATGAGATGGCTGGATGGCATCACATGGATGTGAGTTTGAGTGAACTCCGGGAGATGGTGATGGACAGAGAGGCCTGGCGTGCTGCGATTCATGGGACCACAAAGAGTCAGACATGACTGAGTGATTGAACTGAACTGAACTGAAATACCATTCAGTGGGGTTATGATACCATTGTTTGACTATTACTCACTTAAGGAATGACTAGAAGAGTAGTCAAGACAATAACGTCTATTCTGATCTCAACTGGGATTTTTATTCTTCTAAGTTTGCTGATTTTTTATGTCTCCCACAATGTTTTATTTTTGTCCCATACAATCTACCCTGGGATGATGTCATCCTGAGAAATCTGAAATCTCTTTGAGGTAGAATCTTTATCATTATTTGCTTTTGAATTTTATTTCCCTCTAAAGTCCTCTTTAAAATGCTTGCTTGGCTGTCTCAGTAAGCTTATTGTTTTCTGGATGTGTTCTCCTGCCATGGTGAAGGATGGCTCCATTCAGCTCCAGCTCTCCCAAAGATCTGCTTCCTAATTAAAGCCTGTGCTCAAAATAAGCCCCTCACTTCATAGTGCCAGGACTCTTCAATACACAGTAGTACATAGCAGCTCAACACAGGAGGTTCAATGTTCTGAGGTCATGTGATAATAAAAGCAGGAGATAGAATTTCCAGTAGATACTGAGTACTCTAACTGTATACTGACTCTACCAGGTAGGTCCTGGTACAACATAAGAGTCTTACTCTGGAATATATTTCCTTGATTTGCCTTTGAGTATAATAAAGATGGCTTTATAGGATTTTTAGACAAACTAGCTAATTCTACAAATATCATAGTTTCTTGGATTAGCCATAGCATTAGTTCTCTGGCTTTCCTTCCATGGAATAAGGATGATCTGATTGTGTGACATTTTTCTCAAAAATAAGCAACTTCAATAGCAGATCTTATAGAACTATGTAGATATTTCTAGAGTTTTAAAAAACTTGTTAAAATCACCATAAATTGGAAAAGTATTACCAATTTACACTTGGTTATTTATCTTATATGCAGAGTACATCATGCAAAATGCCAGAATGGGTGAAGCACAAGCTAGAATCAAGATTTCAGGGAGAAATATCGATAATTTCAGATATGCAGATGACATCACTCTTATGACAAAAAGCAAAGAGGAACTAAAAAGCCTCTTGATGAAAGTGAAAGAGCAGAGTGAAAAAGCTGGCTTAGAACTCAACATTTGAATACAAAGACTCTGAATAGCCAAAGCAGTCTTGAAAAAGAAGAATGGAGCTGGAGGAATCAACCTTCCTGTCTTTGGATTATAATACAAAGCCACAGTCATCAAGACAGTATGGTACTGGCACAAAAACAGAAACATAGATCAATGGAACAATATAGAAAGCCCAGAAATATACCCATGCACCCATGGGTATCTTATTTTTGACAAAGGAGGCAAGAATATACAATGGGGCAAAGACAGCCTCTTCAATAAATGGTGCTGGGAAAACTGGAGAGTTATATGTAAAAGAATGAAATTAGAACACTTCTTAACACCATACACAAAGATAAACTCAAAATGGATTAAAGACCTAAATGTATGACCAGAAACTGTAAAACTCTTAGAGGAAAACATAGGCAGAACCCTCAATGACATAAATCAAAGCAAGATCCTCTATGACCCACTTCCCAGAGTAACACAAGTAAGAACAAAATTAAACAAGTGGGACCTGATTAAACTTAAAAGCTTTCACACAGCAAAGGAAACTATAAGCAAAGTGAAAAGACAACCCTCAGAATGGGAGAAAATAATAGCAAATGAAACAACTGATAAAGGATTAATTTCCAAAATGTACAAGCAGCTCATATAACTCATGCCAGAGAAACAAACAATCCAATCAAAAAGTGGGAAAAAGACTTAAACAGACATTTCTCCAAAGAAGACACACAGATGACTAACAAACACATGAAAAGATGCTCAACATCATTATTCAAGAAAAGCAAATCAAAACTACAATGAGATATCACCTCTCACCAGTCAAAAAGTCTACAAACAATAAATGTTGAAAGGGTGTGGAGAAAAGGGAACACTCTTGCACTGTTGATGGGAATGTAAATTGATACAGCCACTATGAAAGATGGAGATTCCTTTAAAAACTAGGAGTAAAACCACCATCAGTTCAGTTCACTTCAGTCGCTCAGTCGTGTCCGACTCTTTGCGACCCCATGAACTGCAGCATGCCAGGCCTCCCTGTCCATCACCAAACCCTGGAGTTCACTCAGACTCACGTCCGTCGAGTCAGTGATGCCATCCAGCCATCTCATCCTCTGTCATCCACTTCTTCTCCTGCCTCCAATCCCTCCCAGCATCAAAGTCTTTTCCAATGAGTCAACTCTTCACATGAGGTGGCCAAAGTACTGGAGTTTCAGCTTTAGCATCATTCCTTCCAAAGAAATCCCAGGACTGATCTCCTTCAGAATGAACTGGTTGGATCTCCTTGCAGTCCAAGGGACTCTCAAGGTTCTTCTCCAACACCACAGTTCAAAAGCATCAATTCTTTTATGCTCAGCCTTCTTCACAGTCACCATATGACCCAGCAATCCCACTCCAAGGCATCTACCCTGAGGAAACCAAAATGGAAAGATACACATGTATCCCATTGTTCATGCAGCACTATTTACAATAGCTAGAACATGGAAGCAACCTAGCTGTCCATCGATAGCTAGGAATGGATAAAGAAGTTGTGATACATATACACAATGGAATATTACTCAGCTATAAAAAGGAACACGTTTGATTCAGTTGTGATGAGGTGAATGAACCTAGAACCTATTATACAGAGTGAAATGAGTCTGAAAGAGAAAGAGAAACATCATATTCTAATGCATATATATAGAATGTAGAGAAATGATACTGAGGAATTTATTTACAGGGCAAAAATGGAGAAACAGACATAGAGAATAGACTTATGAACATGGGGAGAGGGGAGAACAGGGTGAGATGTATGGAAAGAGTAACATGGAAACTTTCATTACCATATGTAAAATAGCCAAAGGAAATTTGCTGTATGGCTCAGGAAACTCAAACAGGGGCTCTGTATCAATCTAGAGGGGTGGGATGGGTCGTAAGATGAGTGGAAGCTTCAAAAGGGATGGGATATATGTATATCTATGGCTGATTCATGTTGAGGTTTGACAGAAAACAAAAAAAAAATTCTGTAAAGCAATTATCCTTCAATTAAAAACCACTTCAACATGCAAAAAACTAAGATCATGGCATCTGGTTCCATCACTTCATGTCAAATAGAGGGGGAAACAATGGAAATAGTGACAGACTTTATTTTCTTGGGCTCCAAAATCACTGCAGATATTGATTGCAATCATGAAATTAAAAAACACTTGCTCCTTGGAAGAAAAGCTATTACCAACCTAGACAGCATATAAAAAGCCGACACATCACTTTCCTGACAAAGGTCCATATAGTCAGCTATGATTTTTCCAGTAGTCATGTATGGATGTGAGGGTTGGACCATAAAGAAAGCTGAAGAAGTGATGCTTTTGAACTGTGGTATTGGAGAAGAGTCTTGAGAGTCCCTTGGACTGCAAGAAGATCAAACCAGTCATTTCTAAAGGAAATCAGTCCTGAGTATTCATTGGAAGGACTGACATGCTGAAGTGAAGCTCCAGTACTTTGGCCATCTGATACAAAGAACTGACTCACTGGAAAATATCTTGATGCTAGGAAAGATTGAAGGCAGTAGGAGAAGGGGAGAACAGAGGATGAATTGGTTGGATGGCATCACCGATTCAATGGACATGAGTTTGAACAAGCTTTGGGAGTTGGTGATGGACATGGAAGCCTGGTGTGCTGCAGTCCATGGCATCACAAAGAGTCAGACACGACTGAACTACTGAATTGAACTGGACTGATTGCCAATACTACTCAGAGTGCGCTGCTCATTGCTATCTAGTCCACCTAGTGACATCATGAAAAGTAAATATGGAGTGGACCACTAGAATTGACTTTCTCCAAAAGATTTGTCTAAAGATTTTGCTTTTATCCCTTTGCGTGCTAAGCATCTATGCCTGGAACTAAAGTCAGTCTTAAGGAGAGGGTTAAAAGAGCAAATGGGGAGAGATAACTCATATTTACTAAGCACCTCCTATGAATTTGGTAAGGTTCCTTATCTGATTTCATTTTTATAAAATTCTTGCAGGCTATAAATTTTCTCTTATGGTTT
Organism: Neotragus pygmaeus; assembly: GCA_006410875.1. NCBI lineage: Eukaryota > Metazoa > Chordata > Mammalia > Artiodactyla > Bovidae > Neotragus > Neotragus pygmaeus. Next base: position 610,586 of record SJYV01032320.1, on the reverse strand, counting down.
AGGTAACTTGAAGAAGATAAATGACATAAGAGTTGAATCTATGACCTTCAGACTACTGAGATCATGGTTTTCCATTTATGTTTCTGCTACATAATATACATGAAGTTGAAAAACTGTGTTTAATTAAATCTTGATCTTCATGTTAAAACCATTTCTATTTAAAATATTCTCATTCATTCACTCAACAGCCAATATCTGGAGCATCTACTTTATGTCAAGTGTTGTATTAAACCTATTGTTACTCTGCTTATTCTCTATCATCTTATCCTGCACAAAGAACTGATCTTGCTTAACTTCCCAGATGCTCACAGACATGACACATTTACAGATTTGAATTGATTTAACCTTTTTAAGCTTTGGAAGGTCACAGTTGATCTCTTTCAGATATATCTATGATACAGGGCAGAATGTTAATGCCAGTGCTTTGTACATTTTAATCCTTTGACTTGAAACCACCAATGTTCTAAACTCAATTGGCTCATTCCAGCGAGCCAGATATCAAACTGAGCTCCATTGCTCTGTGAACTTTGCACAAAACAGAGTCCTCTAAAGATCAAAGAGGGGTCCTAGAAATGGATTCACATCCCAGAAAGCAGCTATGCGCATACAGGCTGAATCCATGACATAGTCTTAAATAGAGAGATCCACAAGCCAACCAGAGAGATACTGAGATTGGGTCTCACAGTGCCAGAAAAGAAAACCTCATCTTCCTCTGATTTCATCTACAGTGAAGTCAAAGATTGGATTTCTGGAAATATCTGGATGACTGAGTAGAATTTTATGCAACTTCATCTCAATATTTGGTAACATTTATACATAGCCTGAGGTTGCTAAATTCAAGCCATTCTCTACTGCTTAAAACACTTTTTTCCTCCTCCCCCACCCCCACCCCATAAAATGGCTTCATTGTTCCTTATTTAGTCTAACAGAAAGATCCATGCACCAGGCACTGCCTTAGCTTTGCTTGGCTTCAATTATACAAACTAACCACACTCGGTTGGATGGTAACTGCTGCTAGCAGAGTGCCTGCCCTCTCCAATTCATGAGTGGAGATTTTCCACCCACAATGTCAGGTACAGGATATGAACCAACTATCAAAATTCTCTAGTGCAAATGGGGGTAAGTTCCAATGAAATGATACTGCTTCCAAGATGATACTGCTTCCCCGCAGTTAATAACAATTAAAACAGCCAGATTTTTAATTGATTAATAACTATGGTCCTGGCACTAAACTAACCTCTTTACATACATTATCTCATTTAACAATATGGAATTCATCTATATTTTGTCAAATTGTTGAATACTTGAATATGTTACTCTCTCTTTTTTAAAATCACAGTTTGTTTTAATTCAGTTGAGCCGTCTGTCCTCTCCTGTTTGCGGTCCCAGAGGGCTGTCAACTCCCTGCTGCCATGCAATACCAATTACATACTTTCAGACCACTAATCTCTCTCCACCCCACCAGCTTTCCTGCTCCTGACCACAGAGTGACAACATCAGCTGCGCCATGCCACGGAAAACAGGACTCAACATTTCAGGAGAACCAGCTCAGCTAAGAGAGTTTCCTGAGTTGTGAAAAACCTCTTAGCACTTCAGTGTTGTATTAACCTGAGCTTCACCTGCTTTTATTTGGGTAACAGGGATCATTAGCCATGTGAACATCTTCCATGCAACCACAAACAGAAACAGGATGATTGCTCTTGGCCCAGAGGGACCCTCTCAGCCTGGCAACAAGCTGATACAGCTCAGTGGCCAATGTAGCTGAATGGAAACCCTGTTTTCAGGAGAACCAATAAACCAAGATACTCTGTAACCCTGAGCTAGTATTTAACCTTTGGCTTTACCCTGAGCCCAGCTGCAGACACCTTTTAAAAACAATTAGATAACTCCTAGCCAAATAGAAAATGAACTATTTTCAAGAATGAGCACAGGTCATCACCTGTCTCGGCCAGTAAATTAGGTCATATATTTTGACCATGTTCAACCAAGACTCCTGTGGACGCTTATCAGGTCCCAGGACCCTTTCCTGTTTCCATATACACAGCTTTGACAGGATTAATGGAGAGTTTTATCTTATTATTTCAACTGTACATGCACTTTAAAAACATCACTAATCATAGGTATGGTATTCTCTTAATTTCTACAGGGTTCTTTGTTGTTAATTGGCCATTCTTTGCAACTTTCCACATCTTATAAGGATTTTGAAGTTTAAAATAGATCTAAAAGGATTACAAGTCAATTACATTGTGATTATTTTCTTATTTCTTCCATTTTCCCCTGCTTTATTTTAATCTAAAATGTATCTACTTTTCAAGTTATTCTCTCCATATTGCTGGGTTAATGCTAGAGTGAACATGGGATGAGAAAGAAGCTTCCTGGAAATATCTCACAAACCACTGAATTCATCCATCTTTCATAGGTTTCTGTCTCCAGACCTTCCACAAAAGTGTAGAACACTTGCACTTTACCTTTTGTTGGATATAATTATTTTCAAAGTTCCTTAATCTGTTTCTAAAAGATTGAAACAGTTTTATTAAGGGTCTTGTGGGTAGTTGAGGACACAGTTAAAGTAAGGAAATTAAGTTTAAAGTATTACTATACATCACTATGATCTTTGTTTTATAAACAGGGAAGTGATATCATAGGGTACATTAAGACTCAGCCAAAACCACACAGCATAACAGCATATGGGAGACTTAGAAACAAAACTCTGATAATGATCTAAAGCTTTCATATATTGTGCTACATAATGCTTGATAATACTAGATTAAACTAGGACAGCTCCTTTATTTTCAGACTGCAAGGTAAATCATTATATAAGCAGATGGTACTTCTGATTCAACACAGTCAGTGCTCAGAAGTAAGTGTTGAACATGGCACCAGAATGATCACAGTTGTCGGCCATTTGTCCATAGAGGAGTTAAACTGGAATGAGTATCAGTATCATATATTTTTCCATGGAACAAATAAAGGAAATTTTAGAACAGTTCAAATAATCTATCCAAATTTCAAGTGAATATCTTATCTGTGAGTCTACTGTCAGCATTTTTTCTTTTTTGAGTACAGGAAAAATGATATGGAAAAGAAATGGGTCTGCTCATTTCTGGGGAAAATGTCCCATCCTTTCATTTTAGAGATAATTGGCACTTCCAGTTGATTTGTGGATATTAATGATAAGGTGACCATATAAAAAGTATACAAGTGGGTAGATTTCCTTTTCCTTTTGAAAATATTACATTGAATCTTATAAAGTTAGAAAAAATAAAATATGTAAGTGCTCCAAATAAGAGTCTGCCCAGAGTCACAGGTGATTTCCACTTACGACCAAGAATTAGAGGACAATTGAATTCCTTCTACTCCTTTCCATGGCCAATGCAAATCAGTGGCTAGTGTGTGCGTGCTCAGTCGTGTCCGACTCTGCAACACCAAAGACTGTAGCCCACAAGGCTCCTCTGTCCCTGGGATTTCCTAGGCAAGAACACTGGAGTGGGTTGCCATTTCCTTCTCCAGTGGATCTTCCTGACCCAGGGATCAAACCTATGTCTCTCAAGTCTCCTGCATTGGCGGGCAGGTTCTTTACCACTAATGCCGCCTGGGAAGCCCTGCCAGGTCACCAGCCCAACAACCCCTACATTTCAGTCCAGAATAGAAAGCAAAAGCTTTGTGGCCCTGTAAATTTTTCAAATAACTAAGAGGACTGATGATGATTAACTTTTATGATAATTTGTTTGGAAGGATAACATGTGTAAATCCTCCTCATATCCACTCCTTCTCAAGTAGATTGTTAATATTTTGTAATGCCAGCCCTAGAGACTTTGGCAAGGTGAGAAACAGAAAGAGGAAATGGTGTTTTGAGGCTCAGGAAGTCAAGTTCAAGAAGAAAGGAGAGGTGATGCTTTTGAAAAACTAAACATAGTTGGAAAAGGGAAAGAAACCTATAAATCCTTGGAGCAATGTCCATACATAGTTTGTGACAGCAATGTCAGAAGGTGGCAAGACTTTAGAGTGGAATGGTTGCATGGTGTGTATAAGGAGTCAGGATCATAGATACCAAGATTCCCAGGTCATAAAAGTTCTTCCCTGCACCCGAGTATAGCACATAAACAGCAGAGGTCCAGACCTGAAGTGACAATGTGAACTGAATTAATGTTGCAATGCAAAATATTGATTGATGTCCATATAAATTTCACCAGTCCTTTAGCACTAATTAGGATCACAAAGTTTTAGAGGATGGGGAAAGCTAGTTGCATTGACCAAGAAGTTTTCATTCTCAGGACCGATGTAAAAAAATGTTAAGTGGTATTTCTGTATAAATGTTTACTTGCTTTACTTTGATGACAGGCAAACTTTCTTGATATATAAGATGTTGCCAATGTAACAAAATGCCCAATAACAAGATGTGTATTCTTGAAAGTTAAAGAAACTTGTGCCTTTCCCTGCTTCGGTTTGGGTATGTCCTTTGACCTTGAACAAGCCCTTGAAATATGCTCAGCTTCATGTACTTCATTTAAGATGGGAACAAGTATAGCTGTCAGACTTACCTCATAAAGCTAGTTGACACAGAATTACCGATAGTGGTAGTAGGACCAATAGAGTTGGTGCTATTGTTATTTATTAGTATTGCTGTGATGTGTGAGAATAGTTTAATAAGACCTACCAATGATTGTTGTCAATGTATCAATTAATAGGGATCATAGTTTCTCTAGCTGAAAAATGTAAATGTTGCAGGTAATATGAATACACTTTTATATATCTATACATATTTTAATAACTTTGTTTTTTTGCTAAGTTGCTTCAGTTGTGTCCAACTCTGCAATCCTACAGACTGTAGCTGGCAGGCTCCTTTGTCATGGGGAATCTCCAGGCAAGAATACTGGAGTTTATCACAAGATAACTAGAAACCAACCTACAGATTATATTTCTAAAAGCAGTACAATTATAAACAGCTCTTTGAAAAGTCATTTATTAAATTATTATTAAAAGTCAAATGATAAATTCACTGAGAAGGTGCCCTGGTTCATTTTTGGTCATGTGAGTAATATTGAAATATGGATAGTTTGTATTTTAAATGATATGTCAATAACCAAAGTTTGGGGGCAGACTTGCTTGAAATAGAGCATGGTGTTTTAACCAAACAATATTTTTGCTCTAGGTCAGGGAAACAAGAGCTGCAGAACCAGGAAATGTAGAGGGAGCATGGAAAATATTTAATCAACAGTTATCCCTCTAAAGGAAAATCACTAGTATCTATAAAATGAAGCAGATGACAGTGCTGTTCTGCTTCTCAGTATGAAGGGAGGAGGTACTAGCCATGTAGTTTCTTTCATATTGAAGAGAAAAAAGTACATATGTAAAAATATGCGGGAGGGGAAAGATGCGGAGGGGCAGATTCCACATTCCACAATCCAGAGATGAACAAGAGCTAGGAATGCTACCTTTATAAATTATGTATACAAAGGGGAAATGAGTGAAACCATTAAAAAATTCAGATCTAAGGGATAACTTGATACTTTCTTTATCATAACCAGATTTGTGGAAATAGCTAGTCAGTTCCTGTCTTCTTTAAGCATGGCCACCTGATAAGTTACCTATCATAGCAATAATCTATCTGTGTTTAAATATAGCAGTGAAGTATTTCCATAATCTTTGAAGTCTTTATTTCTAATTAGCTAAAATTAGATCTACAGCAACTTAGTGTTTACCTATATTTCCTTTCCTCTTGAGGCTCAGATCTTGGTTTCAGCACCTGTCATCCAAGAGAATGACTGAGTTGAGGCCAAATTGATACTGATCACACTCAACCTCAGAGAGGAGAGATGAGGGGCAAAACTCAGGAGAAAGTTAGATAGCGGTCTTTTCTCATACCATCCTCGTTTAACCTTGATAAGGTCACGCTGGTGGAAGAGTTGCTTTTTTAAAGTTGAAACACAAAGACATGAGGTCTAACATAAAGATATGAGTGCTCTAAGTGAGGATACAAAGAAGCATGGAAGTTAAATAAATATACTTAACTCAAGTACTGGTAGAGAGACAGCCAGGGGAAATGATGTTTCAACTTTCATGGCACAGGTTCCAGCTCCAGAGTCAACTTGTGTTTCCTCCGAGTGAACAACATAAGGGTAAAAATGTGGCCATAGTATATTGACAAATCAGAGTTTTCCTGTCTTGGTACCGACAATTGCAATGGGAGAGCTCTAGCCCCCGATGAGGTCTCCCCAACAAGTTCAGGAAGACCCCAAGCAGTGCTTTCACTTGTTCTCTTGTCCATCTTGTGGTCCTGTATTTCCTCTTCTCCTTATTCAGCAGCTTCTAATGCCCCTTCTAAGAGTGAAATCCTCTGTTTTGTTTCCTATTTGTGGTATTCAGTAGTTATTTTTGCCACCAACCTTCATTTATCCGTCTTCTAGCTATAGCAACCAAAGTTTTGCTTTGTGGGAATTCCTCCTTTTCCTCCTCCTTTCTTAGTCCTGTTGCTTAAGTGGGGTTGCCCCCACCCTGATATGTATTAACTAGTTGTATGTATAGCCTTTCTTTCTGGTTACAATAACCTATTCCGGAACAGACATGTAACCCATCCAAGATGAATGAGACATGAGATGTTTGCTCTGTCTTCTATGGCAGCAATCAGAAAAACCTGGCTCAACCCCTTGGGATGGTACAGGATGTACCTGCCATTTCCTCTGACTGCCCCTGCCATTTCCTTCCTCTGTAACAGGCCTGTTGAAGCCCTGCTTTGCCACCCACTAGCTATGTGGTCCTGGACAAGTTGTTTAACCTCTGTGTGTTTCCTCATTGTTGTTCAGTCACTAACTCAAGTTCAACTCTCCGCAACCCCATGCAAAGATGGCAGCATGCCAGACTCTTCTGTCCTTCACTATCTCCTGGAGTTTGCTCCAGGCTCCTCTGGAGTATGCCAGGATCTTCTGTCTTTTGCTATTTCCTGGAGTTTGCTCAAATTCATATCTATTGAGTCAGTGATGCTATCTAACCATCTCATTCTCTGTCGTCCCCTTCTGCTCCTGCCTTCAATCTTTCCCAGCATTGGGGTCTTTTAAAATGAGTCAGTTCTTCAGATTAGGTGACCAAAGTATTGGAGTTTCAGCTTCAGCATCGGTACTTCCAATAAATATTCAGGGCCTATTAGGATAAATATTCAATCCTTTAGGCTTGACTGGTTTAATATCCTTGCAGTCCAAGGAACACTTTTTAAAAGTCTTCTCCAAAACCACAGTTCAAAAGCATCAATTCTTCAGTGCTCAGCTTTCTTTATACTCCAATTCTCACATCCATACATGACTACTAGAAAAACCATAGCTTTGACTGGACAGAATTTTATTGGAAAAATAATGTCTCTGCTTTTTAATATGCTCTCTAGGTTGGTCATGGCTTTCTTTCCAAGGAGAAAGCATCTTTTAATTTCATGGCTACAGTCATGGTCAGCAGTGATTTTGAAATCCAAGAAAATAAAATATGTCACTGTTTTCACTTTTTCCTCTTCTATTTGCCATGAAGTGATGGGGCTAGGTCACATGATCTTTGTTTTTTGAATGCTGAGTTTTAAGCCAGCTTTTCCGCTCTCCTCTTTCATTTCCATCAAGAGGCTCTTTAGTTCCTCTTCACTTTCTGCCATTAGAGTGGTATCATCTGCATATCTGAGGTTATTGATATTTCTCCCAGCAATCTTGATTCCAGCTTGTGATTTATCCAGTCTGGCATTTCACATGATTTACTCTGCATAGAAGTTAAATAAACAGGGTGATGATATACTGCCTTAATGTGCTCCTTTCCTGATTTTGAACCTGTCAGTTGTCCCATGTAAGGTTCTAACTGTTGCTTCTTGAGCTACATACAGGTTTCTCAGAAGACAGGTAAGATGGTCTGGTACTCCTGTCTTTTTAAGAGTTTTCCATAGTTTGTTGTGATCCACACAGTCACATTAATTTTGAGATGTATGCTGCTACTGCTGCTGCTAAGTCACTTCAGTCGTGTCCGACTCTGTGTGACCCCATAGATGGCAGCCCACCAGGCTCCAGGCAAGAACACTGGAGTGGGTTGCCATTTCCTTCTCCAATGCATGAAAGTGAAAAGTGAAAGGGAAGTCGAGCAGTCATGTCCGACTGTGAGACCCTATGAACAGCAGCCCACCAGGCTCCTCTCTTCACAGGATTCTCTAGGCAAGAATGCTGGAGGAGATGTATTCCACTGTGGTTTAAAATCTAGGAGCACTATTTTTTTCCTTGTTAGAACAGAAGTGACCCTAATTTAAAACAGACTTTTCAGAACTTCTCTGCACAAAATCTCTAATTATGCTTTTATTATTGTTATTGTCATAAGGACAATAACAATGGATAGCAACTCAAATTATTTTATGTAATACTAACTCAAATTTACTGTATGGAAATAAGGAAACAAGACTTTTTTCATACAGATTATCTTCCCAGAAGCCAAGGGAAGCTAAAGAACCAGATATCAGGAAGGGCAGAAATCAGAATAGAACTCATGGAATCAAAAGGCCATTCAGAATCTAAGGCAGCTCTAGTATTAAGAGGCGGTGGATATTCAGCCCGGATCTATGCTTTTCAACTGACTCAGCTACTCTCCTATTTTCTGTGTCCTTCTCTCCCTGAGGCCCTCTGGTTTATTTTTTTCATACTTGGCAGTGCAGTGTCCTAAGACTAGAAATCTAATGGGCTCAACTAATAACACTTCATCATTTTTTGGAGCAGATTTTTGGGATAATATCACGTAGGTTGTTGCCCATGCCATAGATTTGCTAATCTTGGCTCAGTTGCCCATCAAGTCTTACCACCTGGGTGCAGTGGATCACACGGCACAGGGTCACGTGTTATACAACCTGGCCATCTGAAACTAACTTCTCACAATCTGTTGTTGTAACTGCATCCTTGACCTTGGAAAACAAAATAAATAAGAAGAGAAATTTTTCCTCTGGAATGATCAACTCATACATCTATCTGAAAAAATAGAATCGCTGAATCCACCGTCATCATCAGACTAATTTAAGAAAGGAAAATAAGTCATTTTACTGTAATATTCTAGCTTGACAAAAAATGCTTAACAATCTTATGTTAATTTATTCTTTTTGCATCCCTGAGAAATTGGTATATTTTTGCCTATTCAAAAAAGTAGAATTGTCAAATAACTAGAATTTGTACTCAGCATTCTAGGACATGAAATCTGTTTTTAATCTAAACCAACTAGCTTCCAGCTGCTGTGATACTGGCTGCTTTGAAAAATACACAGATCTCTTTTTACTGCACCAAAAAAAAAAAAAATCAATCCATATTGGGAAATTAGACCTCTCCTTGCAACTATCAATTTGAGAAATAGCCATTTGTTTCTGTGGGAGTGCAGGATGAACCTGGCTATTTCAAACAGATGACCTAAGAAGCCCATTACAGATGAATCAAGATTGGATTAGAAAATAAATATGAAAAAAATTATCAGAGTTAATGCTGTGAAATGGCCTAAGTTCATTTTCACAAGAAGTGCCAACTGCACTGAATTATTGATAATGCTATATAATGCGGTAAATGTAATACAGTGTTTGGAAAGGATTCTGTTTAGTTGGTTGTTGATTGTAAGCCACTGAGTCTTTAAAATGTTAAAGCCCTTAAATCTGAGATGGATATGATTACATATCTTATGAAGTCTGTATTATTCTCCTTCTGTTGTCTAATCTCTCATCCCTCAATACTGAGAAGTAGCTATAGGGTAAGGTCAGACAGAGGTCCATTAGCATGATTTTATGTAGTAGATTAGATGGACAGGACAAAGTCTTCCTCTACATCCACTCCTATGTCCAAAAGCTATGGTTCAATTTGAATATAGCCTTAAAAGGGAGTAGTGAATAGGATAAGAATGACCCAGCAAGGCTAACACTCAAACTACACTCCTGAAACCAACTATCATCAGTTTCTTCTGACCTAATTCATGACTACAATGCTTTTAAATATTTTATGAGTCATTGCCAACATGTGCACTGATACTCAAGTTTTTGTAGTCACTAGTTCTCCTACATGGTGATCCAGCTATTAAACAAATAATATCTATCAAGTTAGTGTTAGGTAAATACCTATGTTGCCATCTGATTAATAATACAGGGAATCTGTTTCTGAATATGTGGCTCTTTGAGAGAATATATAACCAGACTCCCTCTTAAAAGAGCTTTCAGTTGGAAAGTAAAATCTGTGCCTAAAGATTTGATTGTTTTTTATCATTTTAATATTTTTTACGAGGTGAGTTTCCTCTCTCTCCACATTCTTCTACTCAACATCACAGCAATAAAAATAAATTTTTTTTCTTGCAAATGCAGGTGAAAAGTTAACATTCCTTATGCCTAGTCTTAATGATATATTTTTAGCATCATCCCTGGTATTTCATATATTAACAAACATTTTATATTATTATTTTTGTGCTGCAAGCATATTGTTTCGGGTGCTCAAGTACCCTTTAGAGCACCTTCTTCATCTGGCTACACATCTCTGCATGAAGACCTGAGTCAGATGCTCAAAAATAGTACTGCTAACTATTTAATAAACAAATATTAAGCTTTTGCTATTCCCTAGACCCTACAACCTCTCTGCATCTTTACATACTGACTTCAATTTACACACTTAAATAGCCACATTTTCTCAGGATGTCGAGTTTAAGCAAATAGGCTCTAAGCATTTCCATTCACCATTCTTTGACTTGATCTCATTACTCTTTTGTAGTCCAGCCTTCCTACATATATAGTGTCTGAGTTCCTAGGCTATTAATGCACTTAGAAATCTTTGGGACTTAAACTTTTCTTGCATCATTTAGTCTTCTGCTGCTCTCTTGATCCAGGATATCTCAACCTTGTATCCTAGGGCTGGGGCTTCCTGCTACTCTTTTCCCTGATACCCACACCAGTATCCAGGATTCCAGATTTCCAGAAGAACACTTGCTCTCACACCCCTTATAACTATATTCCTCTAGTTGAAACAATTGCCTCGTTACATTCCTCCTACCCCATTCCTACCATTTCAGGCTGCTAGTCTAGCTACTTTTATGTAATCATTCACATACTGACTTCCATATTCCAATTGCCAAATTGGATTTATTTCCCTGCCTGTAAATGGGACATGTGGGAGAAACAGTGGGAGAAACCAGTTCCAAATCCTGGACCCTCTCAACTTGGCCTGTTCCATTGTAATTCACTACCCACAGTTAATTGTTCCTAACATAAGGGGAAAAAAAAAGATATCATGGTATTTGATTTTTAATGGAAGAGAGTGTTTGTATAGTCTATCAGAAAAAAAAAAAATGCTAAGTTAGATCCAAGCAACTACAATTTCTACTTGGCCTCCAGATAATCTCTAGACAGGTTAAGTATGTGGACTATGCTGGATGAGGCAGTTATACTATTCTTCCAAGTTACTGAATTTCTCTGCAGTGAGAAGCAACATTGTAGAGTAGAAATGGCAGAGAAATAAACAGAAAAATCTATGATCTTGATCTTGATTTTTCCACTTACTATTATATCCTCACCTTGAGCAGTCTCTTAACATCTCCTAGCTGTCCTCCTAGGGAATGTGGGAACAATAACAGTTCATTAGCAGTGCCTGTAAACCATCAAATCTCTAAGACTTGATTTTGGTAAACTACAAAAGTCAATAAATAAATGAAGAAGAATTTGTCCCAGCTTGGCCTGGTTGAAGAGAATAACTTAAGTTTTCTCTCCACTTGCGCTATGCTCTAGGACATGTTTGTGTAAAAGCATGTCCATGAAATGGGCTAGTTTCCTGCATGTATATTATACCCATTCACCATTAAAAAGTCAGATTCCAGTTTTTCTATGGCTATCAAGTTTCACAATGTCTATTTTAAAGAAAACACAGAGCAACCTGCTCCACAGACGTGCTTGGCTCCTATGGCCCTGTCCCCCTGCCACCCTTATCGCGTCCACATGTGGACCTGGTTTCAGATGGTCTTGCTCAGAGGATAAAAGGGCCTGTATTAATCCAGGACATGTAGCTGGCGGTCTCCACCATGACCCTCCTGCTTAACTCTTTTCTTGCTCTTACTTCCCTTTAGGAAGTGACATGTTTTTAGCACGAAGGAAATAAAAATCTTGGTCTTGAAACTTATTAAACTGTGGGAGGAAAAAAAACTTTTTCTAAAACTGAAAATAAACCATGAAGAACGAGGCTATGTGGCCCCACGTGGCTAGAGGTCATCTATGCTTTAACTGAGGTAAACAAAGTGAGACTAGGTGCTGCGGGAACAAAGAGCAGGGGCACCTGACCATATCTGGGAGGACTGGGAACACTTCCTAGGGGAGGTGATGCCCAATAGCCCTTCCTGAGATGCAGCTATATTTCCCAGAGCTCCCTAGGCATGAGTCCTGGTGCTGGAACTGAGAAAAGTCACTCTGACCACACAAGGCACAGTAGGGGTCTCCAACTCACTAATGGGGCCATGGGCTTCCTTGCTCTCATCACTGTTCACCTCTAGGGTACCTGCTGCGTGTCTGTGAGGCCAATTTGACCATATTCATACATCTTAAAGCAAAAACTCTAAACATGTTGATAAATAAACTTTAAAGTTTTAATACACTTTCTGTGGAGAAACAAAGAGCATTACATAACACAATATATTCAAAGGACAGGAAAACCTTAGAAACCTTTATAAGCACTCCTTTTCTGCCAAAGTTCTAGTAACTGTAGTAGCTACTACATCTCATTCTCTCTATTGTACCATTTGATGTCCGTCTTTTTTATATGTCTCTATCTTTGTCTCTCTGTTCTCTTACTGCTTCTGTCTCTGTCTGGATGTATAGTCTATTTTTATTGTGATATAATTGACCTAAAACGTCATGTAAGTTTAAGGTATACAATGTGTTGATTTGGTACATTTACACATTGCTATATGATTACCACTATAGCATTAGGTAACACTTGTATCATATTGCATAATTATCATTTCTTTTTTATGCTGTGAACATTAAGATCTAGTCTCTCAGCCACTTTGAAGTTTATAATATGCTACTGTGAACTATAACCACTATGCTCTACACTAGATCTCTAGCACCTATTTATCTATTAGTTGTAAACATGTATCCTTAAAAAACACCTCCTCACTATATGGCTCAGGAAACTCAAACAGGGGCTCTGTATCAACCTAGATGGCTGGGATGGGGAGGGAGATGGGAGGGAGTTTCAAAAGAAAGGGGATATATGTATACCTATGGCTGATTCATGTTGAGGTTTGACAGAACACAGCAAAATTCTGGAAAGCAATTATCCTCCAATAAAAAATAAATTAACTAAAAAAAAACCAAACACCTCCTCATTTCCCCCTTCCCACAGCCCTGGTAATTACCATTCTACTTTCTATTTTTATTATTTGGCTTTTTGGATTCCATATGAGTGAAATACATGAAGGCAAAGTGGTTATCTGAGGAGGCTTTACAAATAGCTGAGGAAAGAAGAGAAGCAAAACGCAAGGGAGAAAGGGAAAGACATAACTGAATGCTAGAGTTCCAGAGACTAGCAAGGAGAGATTAGAAGGCCTTCTTCAGTGAACAATGGAAAAAAGTACAGGAAAACAATGGAATTAGAAAGACTGTATATCTCAAGAAAACTGGAGAGATCACAGGAACATTTCATACAAGGATATGCATGATAAAGGACAGAAATGGTAAGGACCTAACAGAAACAGAAGAGATTAAGAAGAGGTGGCATGAATACACAAAAGAACTCTACAAAAAGGTCTTAATGACATGGATAACCACTATGGTGTTTTTGCTCACCTAGAGTCTGACATCCTGGAGTGTGAAGTCAAGTGGGCCTTAGGAATCATCACAAGGAACGAAGCTAGTGGAAGTGATGGAATTCCAGCTGAGCTATTTAAAATCCTAAAATATGATGCTGTTAAAGTTCTGCACTCAATATGTCAGCAAATTTTTAAAACTCAGCAGTGGCCACAGGGCTGGAAAAGGACAGTTTTCATTCCAATCCCAAAGAAAGGCAAGGCCAAAAAATATTCAAACTACTGTACAATGGTGTTTATTTCACATGCTAGTAAGGTTATGTTAAAAATCCTTCAAGCTAGGCTTCAGCACTATGTGAACCAAGCACTTCCAGATGTACAAGCTGTGTTTAGAAAAAGCAAAGGAACCAGAGATCAAATTGCCAATACTTGTTGCATCATGGAGAAAGCAAGGGAATTCCAGGAAAACATCTACTTCTTCTTCATTGACTATGCTAAAACCTTTGTGTAGATCACAACAAACTGTGGAAAATTATTAAACAGATGGGAGTACCAGACCACCTTTTCTGTTCACAGAGAAACCTATATGCAGGTCAAGAAGAAACAGTTAGAACTAGACTTAGAATGAGGAGTAAGATAAGGCTATATGTTGTCACCTTGCTTGTTTAACTTACATGCAGAATACATCATGTAAAATGTTGGACTGGATGACTCACAAGCTGGAATCAAGATTGCTGGGAGAAATATCAACAACATCAGATATGCCGATGACACCACTCTAATGGCAGAAAGTGAAAAGGAATTAAAGAGTCTTTTGCTGAAGGTGAAAGAGAAGAGTGAAAAGCTGGCTTAAAACTTAACATTCAAAAAACTACGATTATGGCATCTGTTTACATCAGTTCATAGGAAATAGAAGGGGAAAAGTGGAAGCCATGACAGATTTTATTTTCCTGGGCTTTAAAAATCACTGGGAATAGTGACTACAGCCATGAAATTAAAAGATGCCTGCTCTTTTAAGGGAAAGCTATAACAAACCTAGACAGTGTATTAAAAATTAGAAACATTACTTTGCTGACAAAGGTCCACATAGTCAAAACTATGTTTTTTTCAGTAGTCATGTATGGATGTGAGAGTTGGTCCATAAAGGAGGTGGAGCACTGAAGAACTGATGCTTTTGAATTGTGATGCTGAGGAAGACTCTTGAGAATGCCTTGGACAGCAAGGAAATCAAACCAGTCATTCCTAAAGGAAATCAACCCTAAATATTCATTGCAAGGACCGCTGCTAAAGCTGAAGCTCCAATACTTTGGCCACCTAGTGTGAAGTCCTGATTCACTGGAAAAGACCTTGGTGCTAGGGAAGATTGAAGGCAAAAGGAGAAGCGGGTAGAAGAGAATGAGATGGTTAGATAGTATCACTGACTCAGTTGATGTGAATTTGAACAAACTCCAGGAGATAGTGGAGGACAGAAGATCCTGGTGTGTTATAGACCATGGGGTTGCAAAGCATTAGACACAACTTAGTGACTGAACAACAACACAATAACATATGAGTGACATCATATAATATTTGTCTTTTTCTGTCTGACTTATGTCACTTAGCATAATGCCCTCAAGGTCGAACAATACTGTCACAATTGGCAAGATTTCTTTCTTTCTCATGGATGAACTGTATTCCATTGTGTGTGTGTGTGTGTGTGTTTGAGACATCATCTTATCCATTCATCCATTGACAGCAAGTCATATGCCATATGTCTTTCAGAGTTATGTCCGAGGTGTTTTTGTATGTGTGTATGTCTTTGTTAATCTTAGTCTGTCTTTTTTAATCTCTCCTTTTCCTTCTATCCTACCACTATCTCCTCAGCTTTTCCACCTGCATCTTCCTTCATCCAGATTGTCCAAGACTCTAAGCTCTATCTCCCAATTCTTGGCTCTCCCTATGGGTCTACCCATGTTTTTTAGTGTATGAAGCTATTCTTAGTTTCTTTAATTTTCTATTACCATCTCTCATCCTACTCAGAAAATAAGGACTACTCTCTTTGGTATCTATAGTTCATAGAATATTGGAGATGAAAGATGGTAAATCTTAAAATGTAATTATATTCTTTTCACCAGCCTCGTCTCTTATTTCTCCACTCTTTGCACTCTCCTTATGAGGTAGACAAAACTTCTTGCAGTGCCACAAACTCCTTTCTGTTAATAGCTTGTCAATCTTATCTTACTACTCCCTCTTTTTCCCTGGTAACTTCCACTCTTCTTCTAAGGACTGGGTCATCCACCTAGAAAGGAAGATACTCCCTTCAATGTGGAGTTAGATAAGCCTCAGGGAAGCCCTTTCTGCTTCCCCTTACAGATTAACTACATTGATCAGGAAATGTCAGCAAGCTTGAATGTCTTCTCCACAGGACAATTCAAGACGTTGAATGTATATGTACCTTTGGGGTTTGGCTTCCAGTCAGCCCTCCATAAATGTTTGTAGAATGAAGATAGAAATTCTAGGCAATAAGTAGTAATCTATGACAATCTCTCTTTTCTCTGAGTCAATTTTAAACTTAAAACAACAGCAACAAAAACAATGTGCCAATGTCTACAAGCCCTCTATCTTCCTCAAAAATCTTCAGAAAAAAGACAAAGCTTGCAAGAGAAAGAATGAAAGACCAAGTTCAGTGCTAAAAATCATGAGGCCATTCTTGCACAATCACAAACTAAAACCATCTTGGTCACAAAGAACCACTTTGAAATGGGAACCACATAATTTAAAAAGACCATTTGTATAAGGGAGGCATTAACTTTGGCCAACAATTCTCTTGCCACTGATTTAAAGATTTTGAATTAGGTGATTTCAAGAGAAAGGTTTAAAGTAAAGGAAAAATATATCCAAATCATAATCAAATGAAATGTTACAGAGGAGGTCATTGAGTGGAATTCTTTCATGGTCCTACATTTAACTATATGGGATTTTTTTTCAAAGTATCATCATAGTCAGTCTTTGGGAATGAAGGATTTTCTTCTTAATAGTAAACCACATTTCATCACAGAGATGTACCCCTTTATTTAGTTATTCCCCTGGACCACAGACATTTTTTCATGTTCCCTATGTAACATATAAGAAAATCAATGATTGTAGCTTTTCTTTATCATGGCAAACTGAGCTACAAATATATGAAATAAGCAATATTTCATATATTTAAAACAGTTAAAATCTGTTTTCCTCTCTCAATGAACTGAGTTACCTACACTAAATACTCTCAGTGGGGATATCACAGCTAACCATTTCACAATGCAATATAACAAAGGGACTAAATAAGGGCAGTTTTATGATGTGTGGATGATGTGCTTAAACCATTTTATAAACAAGTACACTATAATAGAGGCTATTTAACTGTAGATTTAAATGATATGACACTAAGCATTGTTTAAACCTTATTTACCTGGGTTATACTCATTTAGTAACTACCCCAATACTTATAGGGTTTCTTTAAGTGTCAAAGACTGAGTGAGTTTTCTACTATAGAGTTAAGGGTGTGAGTGAAGTTTTGGGGATTGTATACCAAGATGAATGAGACTTGGCTTCTAGCCTGGAAGGGCTCATAGTTAAATAAAGGAGAGAGACTTGTAAACTTGCAATTGAGCAAGAAGGAGAACAATGGTTCTTCTGAGTCCATTCAATAGATGGACCCTTAACAATCAAGCTTAATAAGACAGGGTTATTTTTCATATGTCCTGGTATAAAAAACAACTGGCCAGATACTAGTCTTACTAGCTGAATCACCAAAGAGATTAAAGTCACTAGCAATAGTGCTGGTTTTAGGATAAAAAGAAAACAACTGCTTATGCTTATTCATATATTCATTCATTCAAATAACATTTAGTGAGTGGGTAATATAGGTTAAGAAATGCACTTAGCAGTAAGGATATAGATACTGCAATGTAACAGAGAGACATATAAATTGACCACATTACAGTGTGGAAAGGGGTATGGTGGCCTACGGCATATCAAGGATAGTGGGAACGTACAGAAGAATTAATGATTGAGATGGCCTGTGAAAAGGCTGTCGTCTTATCCATGTCTTTAATTTTGGAAGAGAAATGGTCTTTTCCTTACATTAAATTTGAATGACTTCTTGATTTCTTTCACTTCTCTCCTTTCAATATCACAGTTATCCAAGTCTATGCCCCAACCAGTAATGCTGAAGAACCTGAAGTTGAACGGTTTTATTAAGACCTACAAGACCTTTTAGAACTAACACCCAAAAAAGATGTCCTTTTCATTATAGGCGACTGGAATGCAAAAGTAGCAAGTCAAGAAACACCTGGAGTCACAGGCAAATTTGGCCTTGGAATACGGAATGAAGGAGGGCAAAGACTAATAGAGTTTTGCCAAGAAAATGCACTGGTCATAGAAAACACCCTCTTCCAACAACACAAGAGAAGATTCTACACATGGACATCACCAGATGGTCAACACTGAAATCAGATTGATTCTATTCTTTGCAGCCAAAGATTGAGAAGCTCTATACTGTCAACAAAAACAAGACCAGGAGCTGACTGTGGCTCAGATCATGAACTCCTTATTACCAAATTCAGACTTAAACTGAAGAAAGTAGGGAAAACTGCTGGACCATTCAGGTATGACCTAAATCAAATGCCTTATGATTATACAGTGGAAGTGAGAAATAGATTTAAGGGCCTAGATCTGATAGATAGAGTGCCTGATGAACTATGGAATGAGGTT
>SJYV01032320.1:556449-590991 GCA_006410875.1 Neotragus pygmaeus | reverse complement strand
TTGATGCTTTTGAACTGTGGTGTTGGAGAAGACTCTTGAGAGTCCCTTGGACTGCAAGGAGATCCAACCAGTCCATTCTGAAGGAGATCAACCCTGGGATATCTTTGGAAAGAATGATGCTAAAGCTGAAACTCCAGTACTTTGGTCACCTCATGAGAAGAGTTGACTCATTGGAAAAGACTCTGATGCTGGGAGGGATTGGGGGTGGGAGGAGGAGGGGATGACCGAGGATGAGATGGCTGGATGGCATCACCAACTCGATGGACATGAGTCTGAGTGAACTCCGGGAGATGGTGATGAACAGGGAGGCCTGGCGTGCTGCAATTCATGGGGTCACAAAGAGTCGGACACTACTGAGCGACTAAACTGAACTGAACTAAACTTCTCTCCTTTCTCTGTAATCTTTTCCTCAGTTGGCTATGCCTACCAAGCTTTCTTATTTTCACAGATCTGCCTTATCTTGGGGTAGGGAGAGGATAGATAGTTAAATAGGTTGAACTTAATGCCATGTTCTAGCTATCATCTGATTTCTCTAAAGTATTTCATCTGATTACATTCCTTACATTTCACCTATATATGTATTACTTTCATCTCCTCTCCATTCATTGTTTTGGCTTGCTTTCCCACCACTGACATGACTATTTAAAAAAACTTATTGGAGTATAGTTGCTTTACAAAATTGTATTAGTTTCTGCTGTACAGCAAAGTGAACCAGCTATATGTATACATATATACTCCCCCCCCTTTTTTTAAATTTCCTCCCCATTTAGGTCACCACAGATCATTCAGTAGAGTTCCCTGTGCTATACAGTAGGTTCTCATTAGTTATCTATTTTATATATGTGAAAGTGACACATTAGTCACTCAGTCATGTTCAATTCTTTGTGATCCTGTGGACTGTAGCCCACCAGGCTCCTCTGTCCATGGAATTCTCCAGACAAGAATACTGGAGTGGGAAGCCATACCCTTCTCCAGGGGATCTCTCTTCTGTTTTATGCATAGAAGTGTATATATGCGAATCCCAACCTCCCACTTCATCCAGCCTTCTTTTCCCTCCTTGGAGTCCATAAGTTAGTTTTCTATGTCTATGTCTCTATTTCTGTTTTTGAAATAAGTTAATCTCTACCATTTTTCTAGATTCCACATATATGAGTTACTGTATATTTATTTTTCTCTTTGTGACTTACCTCATTCTGTATGGCAGTCTTTAGGTCCATCCACATCTCTGTAAATGGCACAATTTTTCTGAAATAACTATTTTCTTAAAAACTGTTAATACTAATAACTAGTTATATACTGAAGGGTTTTCAAAACCTCATCTTCAAGTTATTAATTTTTGACTTTACTATTAAGGCTCAGAGAAATTATTTGATTTGACAGAGATTACGAAATTACTAAAAGGCTGAGCCAAGATGCAGACTGACATTTACCTGGCTGCAAAATTCAGAGGTTTTTCTTTCCTCCTCATAATTCTTGTCTTCTGTCGCATTCGATATTTTAACTTTCCTCTTTGTGGACATCTGTTTTTGCTGATCTGAAATCTGTTCCTCTTAAAATTTGAAACAGCATTCCAGTATTCCCTTTAGAGACCAACCTATGCTTCTATTTCCTAAGAGTTTGAAGCCAGGCTGATTCCAGTCACCCCCAAATCTAGAGGTAAACACCTGATATAAAAGAAAGCAAGCATAGGAAGTCCAAAAAATGCTGCTGTTTCTGCTTATTAGGTATCCCATGTCTACATAATCCTGCTTCTTCTAGTGACAGGCCCATGCATCGGTTCTAAAAATTGAACTTGCTGAAAATAACAACTAACTTGTATGATTTGGTGAAATCTCCGTTCTCCTTCCACTGCACTATGATGATCTAGCGTTTGGCTAGTGTTTTCTCAACTCAGGCCTTTAGCTCACAATTTACATGGCCAGAAGCCACCAGAAATGAATCACTGGCTGGCCAGCCTGTTGTCTGTAATGATTTTGGATCTTCTTATTTTCCTTCTGCCTGCTCCCATTCTCTACTTGGTCCTGGTGTCTACAAGACTCCTGGTCTTCTGAATTTTAATTTACAGCAATGAAATTTCATTCTTAAAAGCCTGAAAGTAATTGACTTTAGAATTCTCCAAGAATGTGTTTTTGTTGCTTTGTTTTGTTATTCATAAACTAGGTCTGCCCACTTATGAATGCTTCAGAGTAGTTACTAACGCAAGATCTAGCCTTCAACTATCCAGATCTAGACCTAATTCAGGACCAGGACCTAGTTATCGTAGGCCCTCAGAAGAGAACTTGACAGTCAATAGTTGAATTCACATTTTCCTCTCTCATTTATGAGTTAAAACCTCAGAGAAAATGACCAGGTCCAGTTAATCTTTGGATTCCCCAGTTTCTAACATCATACTTCATACATGTTAACTCTGTAAGTCAATGCTGACTGAACTGACTAGACCTTATATATCTCAGGATTATAACCTTACAGTTTCAGTTTTTAACTGTGCCAGGCATTCTCCCTCTAACCTGGAAAGACTCAAGTTTTCCCTTACATATAACTTAGGGAGGCTGACTAAAACTGTGTATAAAAGTCTGTAACATTTTAATAATTCAAGTGAATACTATAAAATACATTTCATGACTATCATGTAGCAGAGAAAACCCAAAAGAAAAAGGCTTTCATTTGTCATGGATTCTGAGCCTAATTTCAAAGTTTATCTTTTATATAATAATGGCTGCAGGACAAAAAAAATTCTAGAGTTTAGAGAAAATTGGTTTTCACTCAGATACGTTATAATAAAATCCTAGAAAACTAGAGAATTATATGATATTGAAAGTGAAAGTCACTCGTCATGTACAACTCTTTGTGATCCCATGCTATTAGAGGAGATTTGATTTCCCAATGAAGATGGCAGGATTTCTCTTGCACCTGTTCCTAGTAATTTCTTATTTTGTTGGGTGATAGACTCTTCTTTTTTTTTTTTTTTAATCTACATGATAAAAATAGGGAATAAAACCATGTGACCACAAGAATTCTGCTGAATCAACTATTGTGAGATGGATACTATGAACAAACTGAAGAGGGATGTATTTTGGCCTCTTTGAGATGATTAAATCATCCAAAAGGTACTTATATCTTGCCTTAAAAATCATAGATTTCTATCTGTATCTACTGCCAGGTAGGACAATATGTCTCTGAAATGATTGTTCTCTGATGCATATTGTTACAAATAATGGAGAGTTAACTCACTGTGGAAGTTAATATTAGTTTTGAGGGAATTAGTAAGTAGCTCCCCAGTTTTCCCCTTCTGCATTCTGAATCAATGAGATGGACAAAAGAATGAGGCAGATGGAGACAAAAGGGGGCTCTTGGAGAATATATGGTGAGAACAGACTTCCTGATTCTGAGTCCTAGAATTAAGCATGTGTTATCTCCCACTCACTCTGACTAAAAAGCAAGTTTGAGACCTTTACCATTGAGTTTTCTACAGGATCCATCAGGGCAGATTTTCTACAGGCAGGCAGATCCTAAAAACTAAAACAGGAAGGAACCCCACTTGCCAGGTCCTCCTCTGAAACTCACCAAGCTTTAAATCATTCTACTCTGCAAAGAAACAGAAAGGAAAGAAACAGAGAAGGGAAAATATCCTTTCTGAAGGAAAGGAGGAGTGGGGAATGAGTAAGAGCAGTCCCTATCCCTGTCAGCACCACAAGGTTATGTGTTTACAATTGGTGCACTCTTGAGAGTATCTGCTCTTCAGAAAAGTGTTTGAGGGAGTGAAGGAGAATAATAGAGAGCTTCTAGGGAAGTTAGTTCTCTAAGAACTAAATTAAAATTTTATTCTAGTTATGGCTTTGGCTTTGTAAGTCACTTTGTAACTGTCCTATTTAATTTACCTCTGTACACCAAAATAATTGTTGTTTAACTCTATCACAGAATTTTTTCCCCACAATTTTGGATGTTTCAAACCATGCTATTACCTCAATAATAATCATTTCCCTAGAATGTATTACTTGGTATGTCAAATATCCTACAATGTTTAAACTCTTAATACTATTCCCTAATAAATACAACATTAGCCCTACTTACTATTCAATTTCTAATATTTATATTTGCCAGCTGAGGAATGAAAGATCTGCAAAAGGTCTTCTTAAATATGGATGCTTATGAAGAAGACAGAGAAGGAATGGTGAGGGTGGGATGTGAGCTGAGAAGACTTTCCTGAAATCCAACAGAGAAGCTTCAAGAAGCTTCAAGAATATTCAAAGTTCAAGAAGTGGTCAAAATGTTGATGTTGAATGGTTAAGCAAAATAAGGACTAAAATAGATAACTGCCCCTGGCACCTAGGAAGTCAGTGCATACCCCAAGGAGAGTCGGAGCAGAGTAGAGGGATTAAAGCAATCTGTAGAGAGTTAAAGAGTAAATGAGCTATAGAAATGGAAACCACACTACTATAGTATGCAGGTTTCCCTTTCTAAAGATTTAGCTATTAAAAGAAGAAAGTACAAAGTGTTACAGGAAAGGTCAGGTTAAAGGAAAATTAATATTCTTTCATAAAAATTGCTATACTAAATAAATATACTCTATAAACACATAGTAATTAGTAAAATGTGTTCTACTTAATGTTATCATATAATAAAGAACTAATTTCTGTCCCAATAATTAGAGTATGCAATGTAAAATGGGACTAAATGCAATTTAAAAAAAATAACATATGCAAGAGATAAAGAGTTCTGAGTGGGCCATGGATTTTGCAAAATGCTATGTGAAGAGAGTAAGCCTTGTGTTTTCCTTAAAATTAGTTACAATACTAACAAAAGAGACAAAAGGAATGTTGATCAAGACACTCTACAAGTTGCATTTTTCAAACATCCAATCAAATTAAAATTTTCCCCATCCCCTGCTCCTTTTTCAGAAATCCCAAACAATTGCTCAGACTCAACCTTTATACTTCTCCTTCAATAGACTACCAAACCGAGAATTATGAGAGAAATGAGACATGGATCAATTTAGAGTACATAAAACAGATTGAATTAGTTCATGATTTTTTTTCTTTTTCCCTTCCCGAGCACATAATTACAATATATCACATACATAAGACACTGGTTTAAGTACCTTACTAACTAATTTTGTTTCCTGTTTACCAACAGCAAACCTGTAAGGAAAACACCTCTATTATGTTCATTTTACAAATAGTAAAACTGAGGCACAAACTAAGTAAATTACCCAAGGTTATCCAGCTAGGAAGTAGCACAGCTTTGATTCAAACTCAGGCAGTCCAGTGCCTGGGCTGATTCAGTCAAGCGCTACTCCATGCTGCCTTTTTCCTACTGCCTTTAATCATTTTCCATCTTTTTCAAAATCCAAGTCAAAGTAATACATTGTCATGATCTAAAACATTCAAAAGTACACTATGTCTTGGCATACTCACTAACTCTGCTGTGAACAGCTGTGTGTTTAACAATAGGGAGAGGATATGGGTGAGCAGACTGATGCAGCTTTCTATAAACACATGTCAAAAAATTTCCTTCTTTTGGCTTTACTTCTCATTCCTGACCTTGCTCTCCATGAGTTAGGGTTCCATATTCTCTCTAGGGATCACCAAGGATATTAGCTGACAGTGCCCCACCCCCACCCCCCTAATCCCACACGCACTACTAACTCCTTCCTCTGTCTGGGCTACAATTACCCTCAGCTTCTATTTCATCTTTCAACTTGCTCCCATTTTCTTCCTATTACTAATTTTTTTTTTTTGAAATTCACTCTTGATGTCTAGCCCAACCCTCATTTCCTATGTGTTTAATCCCATTTTGTGTTCCTTTTATTTTTCATAAAATCTCAGCTTGAACTGGAAATCACAGGAAAGATTTTGTAAGAGATATCAGTGATATTTAACTATATTTATGGTCTGAAAACACTGATTTAGATGAGAAGTAGAGAGGAAAAATACAGCAAAATTTGAGAATAGTTGATAAAACAATTTCTAAACAGTAGAGAGTGGATTCAGTGTATAAACAAAGAAGTTGTTTAGAAAGAAAAAAATCATTCATTCAGCAAACATTTATTGAATTTCAACTGTGTGCCAGGCAATGTCATAACTACTGGGAGATAGAGCAGTAAAGAAAACAAACAAGTGTCTTTTTTGAATGCATCTCATATTCTGGGAAAGATTGAAGGCAGGAGGGGAAGGGGATGACGGAGGACAAGATGGTTGGATGGCATCACTGACTCGATGGACATGAGTCTGAGCAATTTCCAAGAGACAGTGAAGGACAGGGAAGCTTGGCATACTACAGTCCACAGGCTTGCAAAGAGTCGGACACGATTGAGTGGCTGAATAACAACAACATCCTAGGAGGAGGAGACAGACAATGAAAAAAGAGGTGAACATACCAAATGTTTGATTGTGGTAAGCACTATGGAGAAAATAAGACATGAAATGGAAATAGGTAGTGATCAGTAGGATTAGATGTGTGGGAGCAATTTTAAATACAGTGATCAGAAAGGACTCACTGAGAAGAAAATGTTTGAACAGCAACCTGAAATATGTAAAAAGAAAGGCAGGCAAATAACCTGAGGAAGACTGTTGCAGGCAGAGGCCTAAGGCCAAAGCAAGTCCATCATATTCAAGGAAGAGCAAGGAGGCAGATAAATGAGAAGAAGCAGTCAACCTTAAACAATAGTGAACCCACTGGTGAAGAGCCTTATAGGCCATTGTAGATATTTGGGCTTTTCTTTAAGGTGTAATGGGGCTTCTGTGGTGGCTCAGATGGTAAAGTATCTGACTGCAATGCAGGAGACCCAGGTTCAATCCCTGGGTAAGAAAAATCCCCTGCAGAAGAAAATGGCAACCTACCCCAGTATTCTTGCCTGGGAAAACCCTTGGTCACAGGAGCCTGGAGAGCTACCATTCATGGGAACAAAGAATTGGACATGACTTAGTGACTAATGGGCTTCCCTTGTAGTTCAGTTGGTAAAGAATCTGCCTGCAGTACAGGAAACCTGGGTTTGATCCCTGGGTTAGGAAGATTCCCTGGAGAAAGAAATGACAACCCACTCTAGTATCCTTGCCTGGAAAATTTCATGGACAGAGGAGCCTGGTGAGTTGCAGTCCATGGAGTTGCAAAGTGTTGGGCATGACTGAGTGACTAACACACTTAGTGACTAACACATTCACTTTACTTTCACTTTAGGATGTAATAGGAAGAAGACAGTGGAAAGGTTGGGATAGAGAATGTGATCTGATTTACAATTTTGACAGAATGACTCCAGATGTTGTGCTGAGAATAGATTGTAGGGCTCCAAGGCCAGAATAAAAAAGGACAAACTAGGAGATTATTACAATAATCCAAACAAGAGATGATAATGACTTAGCTGGCAAGAATGATGCCAAAATCTGGGGCCTGAACAACCCAAAAGGATAGAGTCATCATCAACTGGCAAGGGGAATACCCTAGAGCAGTGGAACTTGGTAGGAAAGGTCAAGAGTTTTGATGTCAACATCTTAAGTTTGAGAAAGTTATTGGATATGCAAAGATATTTAGCAGGCAATAAGAAATAAGAATCTGGCATTTAGGAGAAGCTTGGATGGAGATATACAGCAAATCACTGATAAATATCACCTCATTTTCCCTTAATACAAAAAAGAAGTGAACACTACTATGGACAGTGTTATAATGTAGGGAAGAGGATTTATTAATATTGTATTTATTAATATATTTTTCCTCTGTCAAGGCTGAGGCAAAGTTATATACTAAAAAAGAAACAGCTTTGGCTATTAACCAGCATCAACTAAAGGTTTGCCTAGTAGCATTGTGAGGCCAGCTGGGCTTGAAAATCATAAATTTGTGGCAGTTCCAGTTTGTGGTTATATAAGCCTATGTGGTAAAGCATGGAAGATATATGTTGAATCTGTTAGGGGAAGTACACTGACTGAAACTGCCCACCCTGACCAAGCACCATAGTAACCATTTGCATGAGTTGTTTTAAGACACGAGGTCCTGGTAAGGAAGATGGAATTAATAAGCTACCACAAACCAGAAGAGTTCAGGAAATGTCAAAAGGCACACCACATGTCCAGTGAATCCTCCTCTCTGGCATCCATCTTGGCTGAACAAAGCATGCACCACCAGGAAGGACTCTTGAGTCAGAATGACTGGCTAAAGACAATTTCCTGCAACAAA
Organism: Neotragus pygmaeus; assembly: GCA_006410875.1. Lineage (NCBI taxonomy): Eukaryota > Metazoa > Chordata > Mammalia > Artiodactyla > Bovidae > Neotragus > Neotragus pygmaeus. The sequence goes on along the minus strand of SJYV01032320.1, from coordinate 582,825 downwards.
TCCATTCAGGGTTAGGGAATGACTGGTGGATATAGAGGAAGGAAAGGGAGATAGAAAATTGATGATTCTGATGAACTGCTAACCATAGAACCCAAACTGAGCAAGAGGCATATNTAGAAGTAATTTAACAATTCTTATGGAAACAAAAGATCTTTAATAGACAAAATAATATTGAGAAAGAAGAACAGAGCTGGAGGAATTTGCTCCCTGATTTTAAACTATATTACAGAACTACAATCATTAAAATAGTGTTGTTTTGGCACAAAAATAGACACACAGATCATTGGAACAGAATAAAGAACCCCCCCACAAACAAACAAACATACACCTCCAGTCAATTAGTTTTTGACAAATGAAGCAGGCAAGAATGTACAATGGAGAAAGCAGTCTCTTCAATTAGTGATGGCAGAAAAAACTGGATAACTATGAATGAATGAGGAGAAGGGGACAACAGAGGATGAGATGGCTGGATGGCATAACAGACTCGATGGACGTGAGTCTGAGTGAACTCTGGGAGATGGTGATGGACAGGGAGGCCTGGCGTGCTGCAATTCGTGGGGTGGCAAAGAGTCGGACATGACTGAGTGACTGAACTGAACTGAACTGATGAATGAATGAAATGTAAAAATGTCAAAAATGAAATTAGATTATTCACTAGCACCATATGGAGAAGGAAATGGCTACCCATCCAGTACTCTTGCCTGGAAAATCCCTTGGAGGGAGGAGCGTGGTAGGCTACAGTCCATGGGGTCGCAAAGAGTTGGACGCGACTGAGTGGTTTCACTTTCATTTTCACTTTTTCTATCACTATGTACAAAACTAAACTGGAAATGGATTAAATATGTAAATNGTACTCTTGCCTGGAAAATCCCTTGGAGGGAGGAGCGTGGTAGGCTACAGTCCATGGGGTCGCAAAGAGTTGGACGCGACTGAGTGGTTTCACTTTCATTTTCACTTTTTCTATCACTATGTACAAAACTAAACTGGAAATGGATTAAATATGTAAATGTAAGACTGGATGCCATAAAATTCCTAAAGGAAAATATGACCAGAATACACTTTGATATAAATTGTAGCAACACATTTTTGATCCATCTCCTAAAGGAAAGGAAATAAAAATGAGCAAATGGAACCTAATTAAACTTAAATGCTTTTTCACAACAAAGGAAACGATCAACAAAATGAAAAGATAACCTAATGAACAAGGAAAAATATCAGCCAGTGATATGACCAATAAAGAGTTAATATCAAACATATGTAAACAAAAGTAAAAAAAAAAACAATTCATACAACTTAACATTAAAAAAGTGTTGAATTTGNCTCACTTAACAATCACCCTGCAGGTCAGGTGCATATGCGACCACATCATCTAAAGTACAGTGTCATTTAACAGCTATTGAAAACCTGGCTGAAAGGTAAAATATTCTCAATAATGTAAAATCTACCTTTGGTAACAGATTACTACGTTCTATTAACATCTGTGTGTTGTCAATTTCATTTTGTTGCCCCTCTGACTTCCTGTTAGCTTATATTGAAAGATGTCATCAGAAACAACACACTGGGCTCTGTAACATACGTGTTTCCTGTAGGAATTAACTTGCTGGCTCACCACATGACAGAGTATCTTTTTCATAGGGATCGAGGGGAGAGATTGCTCAGGGCCTCTCCACAGAAATTGGTATCAAGATAAAGCTAAATTTATCTTTATCTCGCAAAAGTTGTAAGTTACATCACTAGCCATATTTTCATCTACCTGCTGACTAATAAAAAGAAAGTGAGAAGTTGGAAATCTCTCTACTATCTGCATAAGATTTTATGGCATAAATGTTGACTAATCTCCTGGTACCTTCACATTTATTAACCTTAGTTTTTCATTGTCTCAACTTTCTTCCTGACTAAAAACACATTTTATCATTCTACTCTGTGTGTTTTGTTGACTAAAAAATATGTACAACTTGAGAGTTGTGTTAAGTTTTATTTGGGACAANTGATCATCTTCTAAAAAGTATACCACTGTATATACAATTTATAGGACATTTAAGGAAGGAAAATTTTGCAGTAAAATTGGCACTTTTAACAGTTGTGAAATTTCTTTTACTGCTCATATTATCTTTGCTTTTTCATTCCAAACTGGTTTCATTTGACTCAAGCCAAAATCCCATGAGATTCTTTCTAAATTTCCTTGGAATTTTTCAACAGACATAGGCATAATAATACAATTGTGGTCAGGCAAGTTCCTTAACAAAGGATAGAATGTCTTCTCATGGCATTCCAAAGAGATGACTTAGTCTCAGCTGAGTAGAGAGCAAGACAAGTAATGGTCTTAGACATGGAGGCTCTCTTTAAGTACCTCTAGGCTTACATTGACATGCTTCAATGAGATAGTAATCAATATAGGGTCTTTATTTTAGAATCTTCAAAACTCCAAAAATTTAAAAGATAAATCCAGAAATGAGTGAATATCTTTCCTATCATGCTTCTAAAATATTGGGGTAGCTATAAATTTATAACAGCTGGGGAATGAGAGTGAATTCTCAAATTACATCATGAAACTTATAGTCTAGCATTAACAAAAACCAGCTCTGGCTGCTTTATGTCAAAAGGGGACCATATTTGAAGGAGGCCCAAGGAAATAGAAATACAAACAAGAGGTGAACAATGGAGAGGGTAAGAATCAGGGTGGACTTGGAACTAGGAGGCAGAATTCATGAGTCTTTGCTTTAGACAGCTGCCCTCAACATGGCAGAGTTCCAGTTCCCTGAGGCTCTATATCTCTTTGTTCAAATTCTTAGCAGAATGAAACCAAAGAGTCAGCCTAAGTTAAATGTTCACCCCTGGATTAAGGGCAGGATGGAGGGGTAATTAAGTTTAGAAATAGAGATATGGTTCTGAGAGACCATTCCTGTGTCCTGGGGACAAAGAAAGGGAACTCTTGAACCAAAGAGCCATTAGAAGTTTATACTACTGAGAAAGACAGGCAATAAGCCAAGGAACTTCAAAGGTGAAGGCTAAGAAAGGAAAGAAAAGAATGGTAAAGAAAAACAGATAACAAAGAGAATTAAAGTGATCTAAGTATCAGGGGAAAAGATGGTACCTAAACGTAGATGCAGATGGTGACTTGCAGCCATGAAATTAAGAGACACTTGCTCCTTGGAAGGAAAGTTATGACCAACCTATACAGCATATTTAAAAGCAGAAACATTACTTTGCCAACAAAAGTCTGTCTAGTCAAGGCTATGGTTTTTCCAGTAGTCATGTACAGATGTGAGAGCTGGAATATAAAGAAAGCTGAGTGCTGAAGAATTGATGCTTTTGAACTGTGGTATTGGAGAAGACTCTTGAGAGAGAGTCCCTTGGATTTCAAGGAGATCCAACCAGTTCATCCTAAAGGAAATCAGTCCTGAATATTCATTGGAAGGACTGATGTTGAAGCTGAAACTCCAATACTTTGGCCACCTGATGTGAAGAACTGATTCAATGGAAAAGACCTTTGATGCTCAGAAAGATTGAAGATGGGAGTAGAAGGGGATGACAGAGGATGAGATGGTTGGATGGCATCACCAACTCAATGGACATGAGTTTGAGTAAACTCCAGGAGTTGGTGATGGACAGGGAGGCCTGGAGTGCAGCAGTTCATGGAGTCGCAAAGAGTTGGACACGACTGAGTGACTGAACTGAACTGCAATTGAGATGAGAAGGATAAGGGAGGGTTGAGTCCAAGAGGAAAGAGTGTGTTCAAGGAGGGATATCAGCGTGTGCAAAGAGTTTCGAAGTAGGAAAGAGAGGGACATTTTACCCGCTGGTAGATGATAGTATCCTCTTTGTGGATAACAGCCTTGTCTGTATCAAAGGGGTAAACTTCATTAGTAAACCAATGAATCTATGAGTCATGCTATGTAGGGGTACCCAAAGATGAATGGGTCATAGTGAAGAGTTCTGATTAAACATGGCCCACAGGAGAAGAAATGGTAAACCACTCTAGTATTCTTGCAAGGAGAACTCCATGAACAGCATGAAAATTCAAAAAACATGACACTGGAAGATGAGCCTCCCAGGTTAGAAGGTGTCCAAAAAACTAAGGAGGAAGAGCAGAGGGAATCACTAATAGCTCCAGAAAGAATGAAACAGCTGGGACAAGTGGAAATGACGCTCAGTTGTGAATCTGGGTGGTGTGAAAGTGAAGTCCAATGTTGTAAAATACAATATTGCCTAGGAACTTGAATGTTAGGCCCATGAACCAAGGTAAGTTGGAGGTGGTCAAGTAAGAGTAAATATCAACATCATAGGAATCGGTGAGGTAAAATGGATGGGAATGGATGAATATAATTCAGATGACCATCATACCTACTACTGCAGGCAAGAATCCCTTAGAAGAAATAGAGAAGCCCTCATAGTCAACAAGAGAGTCCAAAAGGCAGTACTTGGATGCAATTTCAAAAATGATAGAATGATCTCAGTTCATTTCCAAGGTAAACCATTCAACATCACAGTAATCCAGGTCTATGTTCCAACCACTAATGCTGAAAAAGCTGAAGCTGACCAGTTTTATGAAGACCTATAAGACTTTCTAGAACTAACACCAAAAAAACATATCTTTTTCATCACAGGGGATTCAAATGCAAAAATAGGAAGTTAAGAGATACCCAGAATAACAAGGCAACAACTAACAAGAGTTTTGTGAAGAGAACTCTCTGATCACAACAACCAACCTCTTCCAAAACCCAAGAGATGACTCTATACATGGACATCACCAGATGATCAACACTGAAACCAGATTGATTATGTTCTTTGCAGCCAAAGATGGAGAAGTTCTACACAGCTAGCAAAAACAAGACCCAGAGCTGACTGTGGTTCAGATAATGAGCTCCTTATTGCAAAATTCAGTCTTAAATTGAAGGAAGTAGGGAAAACCACTAGGCCATTCAGATATAACCTAAATAAAATCTCTTATGATTATACAATGGAGGTGAGTAATAGATTCAAAGGATTAGATTTGGTAGACAGAGTGCCTGAAGAACTGTGGACAGAGGTATGTAACACTGTACAGGAGACAGTGACCAAAATCATCCCAAAGAAAAAGAAATGAAAGAAGGCAAAGTGGTTGTTTGAGGAGGCTTTACAAATAGCTGAGAAAAGAAGAGAAATGGAGGGAGAAAAGGAAGGGAGAAAGGAAAAGATATATCCAAGTGAATGCAGAGTTCCAGAGAACAGTAAGGAGAAATAAGAAGGCCTTCTTCAATTAGCAAGGCAAAGAAATAGAGGAAAACAACAGAATGGGAAAGACTTGAGATGTTTTCAAGAAAATTGGAGACATCAAGGGAACATTTCATACAAGGATGGGCTTATAAAGATCAGAAACAGCAAGGATCTAAAAGAAACAGAAGAGATTTAAAAGATGTGGAAAGAATACATAGTACTATACAGAATAGTTCTTAATGACCTGAATAAAACACAATAGTGTGGTCACTCACTGAGAACTGGATATGCTGGAGTGTGAGGTCAAGTTGGCCTTAAATACTACTACAAACGAAGTTAGAGGAGGTGATATAATTCCAGCTGAGCTATTTAAAATCTTAAAAGATAATGCTGGTAAGTGCTGCACTCAGTATGTCAGCAAATTTGTAAAACTCTGCAATGGCCACAAGACTAGAAAAGGTCAGTTTTCATTTCAATCCCAAAGAAGGGCAATGTCAAAGAATGTTCAAACATTCTTTGTGCAGTAGCACAATTGCTCTCACTTCACATGTTAGCAAGATTATGCTCAAAATCCTTCAAGCTAGGCTTTAGTAGTATGTGAACTGAGAACTTCCAAATGTACAAGCTGGGTTTCAAAGAGGCAGAAGAATCAGAGACCAATTGCCAACATTTGTTGCATCATGGAGAAAGCAAGGGAATTCCATGAAGCCATCTACTTCTGCTTCATTGACCATGCTAAAGCCTTTGATTGTGTGATCATAACAAACTGTAGAAAATTCTAAGAGAGATTGAAATACCAGACTACCTTTCCTGTTTCCAAAGAAACCTGCATGCAGGACAAGAGGCAATAGTTAGAATCAGACATGGAACAGCTGCTGCTGCTGTTAAGTCACTTCAGTCGTGTCCGACTGTGTGTGGCCCCATAGATGGCAGCCCATCAGGCTCCCCCGTCCCTGGGATTCTCCAGGCAAGAACACTGGAGTGGGTTGCCATTTCCTTCTCCAATGTATGAAAGTTAGAAGTGAAAGTGAAAAGTGAAAGTGAAAAGTGAAAGTGAAGCAGCTTAGCCGTGGCTGACTCTTCGAGACCCTATGGACTGTAGCCTGCCAGGCTCCTCCATCCATGGGATTTTCCAGGCAAGAGTACTGGAGTGGGTTGCCATTTCCTTCTCCACATGGAATGGCTAACTCGTTCAAAATTGGGAAATGAATACGACAAGGCTGTATATTGTCATCCTGCTTATTTAACTTCTATGCAGAGTACATCATGTGAAATACCAGGCTGGAAGAATCACCAATTGGAATTAAGATTGCTGGTAGAAATATCAATAACCTCAGATATGTAGATGATACCACTCTAACGGCAGAAACAGAAGAGGAACTAAAGAGCCTCCTGATGAGCATGAAAAAGGAGAGTGAAAAAGCTGTCTTAAAACTCAACATTCAAAAACACTAAGATCATGGCATTTGGTCTCATCACTTCATGTCAAATCAGTTCAGTTCAGTTCAGTCGCTCAGTCGTGTCTGACTCTTTGCGACCCCATGAATTGCAGCATGCCAGGCCTCCCTGTTCATTACCATCTCTCGGAGTTCACTCAGACTCACATCCATCGAGTCTGTGATGCCATCCAGCCATCTCAGCCTCGGTAATCCCCTTCTCCTCCTGCCCCCAATAGAAGGGGAAAAAGTGGAAGCAGTGACAGATTTTATTTTTCTGGGCTTTAAAATAACTGTGGATGGTAACTTCAGCCATGAAATTAAAAGATGCTTGCTCTTTGGAAGGAAAGCTATGACAAAACTAGACAGCATATTAAAAAGCAGAGGCATCAGTTTCCAACAAAGGTCCATATAAGTCAAAGCTATGGTTTTTCCAGTAGCCATTTACAGATGTGAGAGTTGGTCCACAAAGGAGGTCGAGGAGATGACGCTTTTGAATTGTGGTGCTAAAGAAGACTCTTGAGAGTCACTTGGGCTTCAAGAATATTAAACCAGTCAACCCTAAAGGAAATTAAACCTTAATATTCATTGGAAGGACTGTTGCTGAAGCTGAAGCTCCAATAATTTGGCCACCTGATGTGAAGAGCTGACTTACTAGAAAAGTCTTGATGCTGGGAAAGATTGAAGGCAAACAGAGAAGAAAGGGGAAGAAGATAAGATGGTTAGGTAGAATCACAGACTCAATGACATAAATTTCAGCAACCTCCAGGAGATAGTGGAGGACAGTGTAGCCTGGCATGCTGCAGTCCATGGGGTCACAAAGGGTCAGACGTGACTTAGTGACTGAACAACAAGAACAGATGTCAGTATACCCAGAACAGAGCCAAGTGATATGAAACGGGAAAGTTAGTGAAAAGCAACTTGGACTATGTAAAGGATGTTGGACTTGATTCTATAAGCAATAACGAACTGTAAGAGTAGCTGACAAGATCAGATACAGAGAGGGTGGGATGATTTGGGAGAATGGCATCGAAACATGTATACTATCAGGTAAGAAAGGAATCACCAGTCTATGTTCAATACAGGATACAGGATGCTTGGGGCTGGTGCACAGGGATGATCCAGAGAGATGATATGGGGTGGGAGGGGGGTTCAAGATTGGGAACTCATATACACCCGTGGCTGATTCATGTCAATGTATGGCAAAACCAATACAGTATTATAAAGCAAAATAAAGTAAAAATTAAAAATTAAAAAAAAAATAAAGATAATCCTAGCTGCTGCTGATTTAGTCACAGTGATCTGTGGGCCACTAGGCACTGAAGGATGAAGGGCTTTAGAATCAGAGAGTGTGGGGTTAGAGGCCTTGTGCCACTAGCTGATTATATGATGTTAAAAAAGAAACTTAATCGTCTGAATCTTAATTTTAGATTAATTAGCATATGGAAAATGCAAATACCAACACCTATCTTTCAGGGTTATAGTAACTATTAATAAGCATAAAGTCCAAAACATGTAAACAATAGGTAGCAGTTATTGTTACTTCTCATATTATTGTCTTTTCTATTTTTTATATTGCCACTTAGTTTTCCCTCATCTTCTGATTAGGTTGACATTTATTGGATATTTATTGTATGTCATGCAAAGATGAATATTTTACAAGCATTTTCTCATCTAATCTTCAAAACACTCCTCTAGGCCAAGTACTGGGGCCTCCCAAGTGACTCAGTAGGTAAAGATTCTGCCTGCAATGTCAGAGACGCAAGAGACGTGGGTTTGATCCCTGGGTCAAGAAGATATCCTGGAGGAGGCCATAGCAACCCACATTCCAGTATTCTTGCCTGGAGAATCCCACGGACTGAGGGGTTTGGTGGGCTACAGTCCATACGGTCACAAAGATTAGGACATGACAGCCACTGGGCATGAGGTAAAGTATTAATGTTATCCCTTTTTTGAAGAAACAGATACTAAAATGTACAGATATGAGCAAGTTGGTCAATATCAGACATTTAGAAAAAGAACTATATGCTCCTTGAGAGCAGAAACAAGTTTTAAGTTTCTACCGCAGGGTCTAGCCTAGTACAATAGGCAGTGGATTATCATTTTGTATTGGATCAAAAGTGAAAGTGAAGTCACTCAGTCATGTCTGACTCTTTGTGACCCCATGGACAGTAGCCTACCAGGCTCCTCAGTCCATGGAATTTTCCAGGCAAGAGTACTGGAGTGGGTTGCCATTTCCTTCTCCAGGGGATCTTCCTAACCCAGGGACTGAACCTGGGTCTCCCACATTTCAGGAAGACGCTTTACTGTCTGAGCCACCAGGGAAGCCCCTGGTGGGGTATTGGATGAAATTCTCATTTAAAATTCCAGACCATGTAAAGAACCCACATAAAAGTCTATAAGAGAGTTAGAGAAATAACTTCTAAAAATATTTTGTTGAACTACAGTTGATTTACAATGTTGTATTAGTTGCAGGTATACAGCAAGAAATAACTTTTGAAGTAAGAGCATAAAAATACATTTTGGTCTATTTTTTTTCATTTTGACTATATGGATCAGTGTATCAGGTAGCTGTTCCTGAGGAAGAAATCACTCCAAAACAGTAACTTAAAACAATAACTGTTTATTATAATTCACAATCCAGTAGGTAGTCTTTGTGGTTCTTCTAATCAGTTCCAGCTTGACTGATCTTTGCTGGGTTTTGCCATGCAGCTGTGGGCAGCTGGCCAGTTGGCTGGCAGCTAGATAATCCAGTACGGTGTATTAGTTTCCTTTGCTGCTCTAAATATTGCCACAAACTTAGTAGCTTAAAACGGCACAAATTTACTGCCTTGTGGCTAGGAAGGTCAGAAGTTCTGCCTGGACTAAAATCAAGGTATTACACCTTCCCAGGCGGCACTAGTGGTAAAGAACTCACTTGCCAATGAAGTAGACATAAGAGACAGGTTCGATCCCTGGGTCAGGAAGGTCCCCTGGAGAAGGGCATAGCAACTCACTCCAGAATTCTTGCCTGCAGAATCCCATGGACAGAGGAGCCTGCAGGCTATGATCCATGCAGGTGCAGGGTCAGACATGACTGAAGTCATTTAGCACACAAAATCAAGGTATTAGCACAACTGTGCTCCTTCTGGAGACTTTAGAGGATAATCTGTTTCCTTGCCTTTTCTCGATTCGAGAGGTCGCCTGCATTCCTTGTCACGTGGCTGGCAGGACAGTATCATCAGTCTCTGACTTCCACCCTTGCTGCATTCTCACCTCTCTAGCTCTCTTTCTGTTTCTCTTCTATAAAAGATACAGTGAGATGACAGTGAAACCCCTCAGATAATTCAGAATAGCCTCCTCATATTAAAATCCTTAATTCAATCACATATTTGAAGTCTTTTTTGTCTTGTAAGGTAATATATTTATAGGCTCTGGGGCTTAGGATATGGATATCTTCATGTGGAGGGGGCTTATTTTGCTTCCCACAGATGACTTTCCTCACATTTCTGGCAGCTGTCAGCCTGTCAGTCGGGATGCCTGGGTTCTCTCCCCCCCAGCACGATAGCTCAGGCTCATAAAACATGATGACTCAGGGCTCTAGCTCAGCAAGAGGTCAGGATCCAGCAAACAAGTATTCTTCACGTCTCTTCTAGTATCACATTTGCTTATGTCTCTTTGACCAAAGTCACACAGGCTACTCAGATTCAAGAGGTAGAGAAATATACTACAGCTCTTTATGGAAGGATCTGTAACATCACCTTAAAAAGACTTGAATGCAAAGAGGGGAAGAATTTGTGGTGACTTTAACAATCCACCATAGCTAGCATAATTCATGAGAGAAATCTTCTAAGACCAGTCCATCACTAGTTAGAACAAGCCAAATCTTGTACAGTTGTTTCCTCTGTCTAGAATGCTCAAAACACATTCATATCTCTTTATATCCTTGTTATCGTGGCTTAGATGCAATCACCTCCAGGATGCCTTCTCTTTGTGCTCTTACCATACTCAGTACTTATCCCTAATACAGCACTTACACACTGTATTGAAATTACCTGTTTATTTTTCTCCCCTTCAACCTAGACTATAAGTTCCTTGTGGACAGCAAATGGATCTTAGTAGTACTTGCTTTTCCAATGACTTAGTAATATACCCTGTATGAAGTAGGTTAGTTAGAATTTACTGAAAAAAAAAAGCATGAACAAGTGATCTATAAACTCCATCCCTCACATACTACTAATGTTTCCTAAAATATAACTATATTTAATGAATCTTTAATCCTTTATTTTTTCTACATTGGAATTTGGAGTTTTATTAATAAACTAAATAGGAAAGAAAGGAATGACTTATATTAAATATCAGTTGCAGGAAAATTTTTCCTTGGAATAAAAAGTTAAATTATGATTTTGGAAGCTTAATATCACAAATTGATTGTATGATATTTAGGAAATCCACAGTTTCTCACCAAGGGTGCTGATTTGCCAAACAAGAGATTTCTGAGGCTGTCTTCAGTTGGACGGCAAGTCAAAATTAGGAACCCAAGGCTAACTTAACTGGAATTCCTTCAAACTAAATACAAAATAAAAACCAAGGTCTTTTGGAATATTTCCAGAAAGGTCTTATGGGGCTGCCTGATTGCTGTTATACATAATGCAGATAGCAAAGATTTCCAAAATTACATGACTCAAGGGCTAAGACTCCAGAGCTGCAGACACAACATGAGCAAGCAGGCTGCTCCAAATTGCCAGTGGAATTAAGAAATCAAAAAGGACATGGTGAGTTACAAGAAACAGAGCTTGTTTGTGGGAGAAGGTATTCTGCATGCCTGTAAGCAAGAAAGCCAGCTGTAATGTGAGTTAAAATAAAGTGAACAGTTGGTTAATATGATGAAATAAGAAGAACCCATCCCTACATTTATTCTTCAATATAATGTTACAGTGGACAACACCTGGAATATGTGTGGATGCCCTGTATTTCTATCTCAGGGAATGAATATTTTTATAACCTGAGTTATAAAGGACAAAAATGAATAAAAACAGCATTTAAGTCTAAAGGGAATCAAGTTAAAGTTTAAATATCTTCAGAGTGTTTCTATCCCAATGGTAAAACTGTCACTGTTAATGCACTGACTATTTTACAGAAGCTCAGTTAACCATGCCTTGAAACAGATAACCTATTAACAACAGTAACAATGAACTCTGGGCTTTTTGAGTTTCTTAATTCTGAGTCTTCAAATAGACTATACCCTAAAAGGGACATTCATGTTTATTTGAAATTCATTTATGAAATACCCACCCAGGCAAGTTGATGCAGCAAATAAATTGTCATTAATGTTGAATTTTCATATTTAAAAATCCAAAGACTTCGTTGTCTTAGTACTCACAATAACCATGAGAGGTTTATTATTATGTTCATTTTTCAAGTGTAAAATGTAGGGAAGAACATTTAGCTAACTTGTCCATGGTCATATAGTTATCCTATGATATACCTAAATTTAAGCAAGTGATTCCTGAACCTATTTTAATAACCATAGCACTACACTGCTTCTTAGAGTGTAGTATGGCCCTCATTCTAAACTGAATATTTAGCATGGATACAGTTGTTTCAACTAAAAATATTTCTCGAGTTTATGTTAAGTGTGACGTTTATTAGCCTTTTCCTTGAAAATTCATGGAAAACATATAAAGTAGTGGTTTGCTGGTCTCACAATTTCTCTTAAAATAATTTCACAATTGCCACATAAACCAACAGTTTTTGTTGTTGCTCAGTTGCTAAGTCATGTCCAACTCTTTGCAACCCCATGGACTGCAGCATGCTAGGCTCTTCTGTCCTCCACAATCTCCTGGCGTTTGCTCAGATTCACAGCCATTGAGCCAGTGATGCTATCTAACCATCTCATTCTCTGCTGCGTTCTTCTCCTTTTGCCTTCAAACTCTCCCAGCATCGAGGTCTTTTCCGATGAGTCAGCTCTTTGCATCAGGTGTCTAAATTATTGGAGCTTCAGCTTCAGCAGCAGTCCTTCAATGAATATTCAGGGTTGATTTAATTTAGGATTCACTGATTTAATCTCCTTGTAGTCCAAGGGACTCTCAAGAGTCTTCTCCAGCACCACAATTGGAAAGCATCTATTCTTCAGTACTTGGCTCTCTTTATGGACCAACTCTCAAATCTATACATGATTACTGGAAAAACAATAGATATGATTATATGGACCTTTGCTGGTAAAGAGATGTCTCTGGTTTTTAATATGCTGTCTAGGTTTGTCATAACATTTCTCCCAAGGAGCAAACATCTTTTAATTTCATGGCTGCAATTACCATCCACAGTGATTTTGGAGCCCAAGAAAATAAAATCTGTCACTGTTTCCAATTTTCCTCTACTATTTTCCATGAAGTGATGGGACCAGAGGCCATGATCTTAATGTTTCGAATGTTGAGTTTCAAGCCATCTTTTCCCCTCTCCTCTTTCACCCTCATCAAGAGGTTCTTTAGTTCCTCTGCTTTCTTCCATTAGAGTGGTATCATCTGCATATCTGAGGTTGTTGGATATTAACCTTGAGAGGCAAGTATAAATCTGAATCCATAAGCTCAGATGTGTAAGAAATAACATTTATTCACTATCATTGTTTTTATTTAAATCCTTGTTTAAGCCTCTCTTTTGTTTAGCTGACAAGAGATCCATTATGGTATTATGGTACATCATTCTCTATAATTGTTAGAGAGCCAAAGTCTTACACAGCACAGGGTTATTCGGGGTGGAGGTGAGGGGAGTCCCTTAGTCATTATTCCGTATTTCCTTATCCCATTTCCAAAGCTTTCTGTAAGTCTTGATTGCTCTGTTGCTTCCATGGCACATGTGAGGGTGTGAGAATCATAGGCAAGGTTGGGAGGCCCCATACATGGACCACTCTTGCTTGATGCTCCAATTTCAGAAATGTTGCCATATCCCCAGGATGTGGTTAGAAAATGTGCAAGTCTACTCTCTGAATACATACTTCAGATCCTAGGCTTCCAATTTCTCTCCAGACTAACCAAACTATTTTCTTCTAGATCTCAAAGGGGCCTCATTTTCCCTTATTTCTTTCAAGAACACATGGCATAAACTCTTTCAAATTGAACGTAGGTATTTATAAAAGCATCTTTAACTCAAATAACTTCTTCCTTACACTGTTAAAAAAAATACATGTGGCAAGAAATTGCTAAAGTTCAAGTTCTCTCCTTAAAAAGGAAGGATGAAATAAATGCATCTGTACAAATTAATATTTCAATGAATCATCCTTCCCTCAAGTTACAATTGAAATTATGAAGTCACAGAATTCCACCCCATGCTCTCACCAATGGCTCTCTGGGAGCATTCAAACTATTAAAGAAGAATAGGTAATGTCACTCAGCTATTTAAATGCTTCTGTATTTTTTAAACTTTGTTTATTTCTAACTGTTTGGTGAACATATTCATTGAATGATACATGGATCTTCCAACTTTTTTTTTCTGCTACTAATTATTGTATCTGCTAACATTCATTGAATTTGAGTTTTCACTGTGTCAGGTACTGGGTGAAATACAAACTATTCATTATTCTTACATCATAACATAACATATACCATACCATAACATAACAATATCCCCTGAGAGCAACTGAATTCTCTCTCAAAGACCTACAAAGCTATGAGATCCCATGGAAAATAAAGATGAAGTGAAGTTTATTAAATCTCTTAATGATCAGATCTTCCCCAGTTAGTGGTAAAAGTGAAAGCTTACAGGGAAGACTATTGGCCTGGGCTGCAAATTAATGAGTGTAGTGTTATTTTACATCCTAATTGACCATCTAGACTGGTGGACCCAAGGAACCATTGGTTGCCCAAGACTGCTCATTTTGCAGAAATGCTCACTGTAGTCCGATATCTTAGGGGGAGATCTACAGAGCAGGACAGAAGACAAGTTCCATGCAGGATTATGGACAAAACCAAATTGTGGATGAATTCCCATGATGGGTTGTCTCTCACAGTCATCAACCTTGAGTACAGTGGCAGCTGAAATATATGGCAGGAGAGAGGAAAGCACACCAGTTCATACTGGCAGCTCCCACTGATACAGGACTAACAGAATGGTATTTGGGCAATGGCAGCAAACATGTAACTCTTGAAAATGACAATTAAACAAACGACCTTAAAAATTAGGAGAATGAACTCTATCAACAAGATACCATTCTCTAATTTTTATGATTTTTCTTTGTACTTTTTGTTTTCTCCCAAAGTCTCCTATAATGAATATGCACTGGTATTATAATCAGAAAGCAAGTTTGTTGGTTTTTAATAGCAGTTAGATTTCCAGGCAATCAACTTAACCTTCTAACCTCAAAAGGATAAGTAGCTTCTTACCTTTCCTATTATTCTGTAAACTGATATTCTAAAATCACCCTGACTTGAAGTATAGAATTAAGGAAAAAAATAAACACAGCCTAATCTGTAGCACTATGATCCCACATAATGACAAGGCTTTGATTATTTTTTTCCTAATTTGAAAGGAGAATGTCATGAAATAGCAATTGGACAGAGAGAAAGCATTGAAGCAAAAGCATTTTGATATTCTTGATTGAAAAAGTACTATATAAATGGCTAAAGTGATGATATCATTCCTGAACAGGTATGGGGGGAATAGATCTGTTAATAACTTCCCTGGAAGCAGTCAAGTCCTGTTGTTTGAGAAGTAATTATTAACTTCATTGTTTAACATAATACATTCCTTGGCCTCGATGCTAATTGATATAACTGCCAAAAACGACAATATGTTCCTGAACCAATGCAGAGAAGTGACAGACTGAATAAACTGCACAAGAGCTGACTATATAAATGATGCTGCCGTAGTTTTTTCCAAACAAAAATGTGTGTTCATCTCACAGATTCACTGCCTCAGGCCTGACATAATAAAAGATACAAGGTCATTCAACAAATAAGTTATAAGAAAAAGTGATGGATAAGATACTTTAGATGAAGAGAAACTGATAAGGCATATTTAGGGAAAAAATAAGCACAGTCAAAACAAAACATTTTGACTCGGGACACCCATATGGGTGATGAAACTACAAAAAAAAGATAAAATTAAGAAGAAATTACTATAAAATCCAAAAAGTAGTTACTATTGAGGGGACAGAGGAATATAGGAGGGATATCTGCAATGACTGATAAAATACTTCTTCTTTACTTGAGTGGTTAAAGAAAAGCCAAGTCTTAAAAATTGAGACCTTATAAAAAGGTCTTATAATAAGTCTAAGTCTTAAAAATTAAACTATTAGCCTTAAAAATTAAATTATTAGCCTTAATAATTAAATTATTTCTTAAAATTAGTATGTCTACACCAAAAAAACCCCACATATATTTAGTAGTAAATTTTACATTTTGTAAACTCCAACAGTGGTTGTCAACTGGAACCACTTTTCCCCAGCCCTTTTCCCTCATCTAGGGAGGTTTGAAAATTTGGGGTGATGGATAATACCAAAATTAGTAGTCAAAATTATTATGAGCTCATTTTTAGTGGTCATTATTACTGGAGAAGGCAGAGGAATTATAGGGGAAAGGTCCATAAACATGCTTCAGACCCAAAACATCCCTTCCAGAAATGTTAAAAGTGTCACCTGTGTGAAATTAACAGATCAACAATGATCACCTACTGCCCCATTATATCACATATATTTCATAATGTTTGTTTCTGTCCTTTAAGAATGGAAATGCCATTTGTGTGTGAGTATAAAATGTGTGTGAGTATAAAAGAACTATTCTGTCCATTTTTATGCTGAAGAATTCACTTCAAAGTTTTGCAAAGTGTAGTTTGATTATATATGGTTATGTTCATGAGCTTTAGAATCAGTTTTGAGCAAGTTACTCAGTTCTTCTGGAATTCCATTTACCTATACATAAAATGGAGGATGAGATGGTTGGATGGCATTATCGACTCAATGGACATGAGTTTAGGTAAACCCCCAGAGCTGGTGATGGACAGGGAGGCCTGGTGTGCTGCGGTTCATGGGGTTGCAAAGAGTTGGACGTGACTGAGCAACTGAACTGAACTGAACTGAACTGACACATAAAATGATAATAATATTAGTATCTATGTGTATAAATAGCCAACCACCTCAAAATTTACAGCTTACACTAATCAGCATTTCTTATTTCTCAAAATTTGGGCTGGACTGACTTCAACTGGGCTTCTACAATCATCTGACTGGGGCTCTGATAGGTTAGGATGGCTTTGCTTGGTATATCTTGGCTCTTCTCCAATATATCTCATGTCTCCCCAGAAAGCTGGGCCAGCCTGTTCACTGGTGGTGGCAGAAGTCCAAGAGACAGAAGAGAAACATATAAGCTTTTTTTTTTTTTTTTTTCAAATCTTTGTTTGCATCAGATTTGCTTTAGCCTATCGGGTCAGGGTAAGTGACATGGTCAAACCCCTAGTCAGTGTTGAAAGAAATTGTCAAAGGGTTTGGATTCAGGGATGCTCCAGTCAGGAATGTATCTCCCTAGGATTTATGCCCAAAGATGATGGTATTAAGAGGTAGGGCCTTTGGGAACCCTCATTAATGGGATTAGTGCCTTATAAGTGAGGGTCCAGAGATATTCCTGACCCTTTCCTCCAGGTGAGAATGCAGAGAAGGTACCAGCTATGATATCATTGAAAAATTGAGGCCTTTGAACTGTGGTGCTGGGGAAGACTCTTGAGAGTGCCTTGGACAGCAAGGAGATCAAACCAGTTAATCCTAAGGAAATCAACCCTGAATATTCATTGGAAGGGTTGATGCTGAAGCTGAAATTCCAATACTTTGGCCACCTGAAGTGAAGAGTCGACTTACTGGAAAAGTCCCTGATGCTGGGAAAGATTGAAGGCAAAAGAAGAAGAGGGTGGCAGAGACTGAGATGGTTGGACAGCATCACCAACTCAATGCACATTAATTTGAGAAAACTCTGGGAGACAGTGAAGGACAAGGAAGGCTGGCATGCTATAGTCAATGAGGTCGCAAAGAATCGGACACTACTGAGCGACTGAACAACATCAACAACAACATGGAATTACAGCAATGTCTGAATTTAAGACTGTTTATTTCTTGAGAAATTTTTTCAATAGTAGAGACTTTGGAAACTTAACAAAGTTATTGAAAGTTTATTACTTATGTCTGAGTTGACTTAGTTTGAACCTCTTGAAAAACCGCAAAACAAACAATGAGGAAATCAGCATGAAGAACATGAGTTTTCCTAGAATCTTGTTAACAACAAAATAGACTCTTATTTAAAAAAATTTAATGTGAAGGTTATTTTTCTCCAGTGAAGCTTAACAGACAACCCTGAAAACTTTGAACTTGAACCCCAATAAGTTGAAAAGTACATAGAAGTTTCTGAGCAGAGTTCTCCATATGGTCATAAAAGCATATCCTCATTTTTAATTAAAAATTGTGAAATGACATGGTATTACTGGACCTTGAAAATAGCTTGAAAAAGTTTTAAGCAAGCAAAAGTTTTCACTGACCCTTCAGAACATGCACTGGCTCTACCCACAGTTTTATTTTCATAACTAAGCAGGAAATGTGCAGACATGTGTACACAGAAGTATATTCAGTCAGGCTGCATTAGCAGAATGTGTCTGCAAAGAGAGAAGTTTGTGATACCTGAACAGTAGGAATACAAAGGCCCTCTCAAGTTAAGTGAACACTAAATAATTCCCTTCCCATCAATTGTTTTACAAACTTTGCTTTCATCAGAAAATATACAGGCCTTAATATAGATTACATTATCAGCTTTGTTGCTAAAGACTTGCCACTAACTGTGTCTGAACAAATTAGCACAAATGTTTAAAACAACACTAATCTTACAGTTCTGTACATCTAAATTCCTAAAATGAAGGTGTCAGCAGGACTACCTTCCTTCAGAAGGCTCTAGAAGACAATGGTTCTTTCCTTTTCTTAGCTTCTACATACCACTTGCCTTCCTTGGCTCATGGCCCCTTCCTCCGTTTTCAAAGCCACTGGCATAGCATTTTCAAATGTCTCTCTCTCCATCTGCTTCTGTGATCACACCTTTTAGACTCTGACTTTCTTCTTATGAGGATCTTTGTGATTATATTGTGCTCAACTAGATAATCCAGGATAATCTTCCCATCTCAAGATACTTAATCACATCTGGAAAGTCTCTTTGAAATGTAAAATAGCACATTCACAGTTTCCAGAAATTAGGAAAGGGCAGGGCATTATTCTGCCTACTACTGCTGGCTAAGATGATTAGATATTTTAAATTATACAATCAATAAGCATTTCTTGACTATTAACTACAAAGAACTGATATTTCAAATGGAGAAAGTACTATATGGTCCTTAAATTTACAAGTCAATTGTAAAGATTAAAATAATATGGAAGTGTCCTTATATTCTGCATGCATGTAGAATGAAGAATATGCCTCAACCAAATTCCAAAACATAATTAAGCTGGAACTTGTTTTGTCAGGAGTAGCAGGAGGTTTGGTTTTTATTTCTTCAAAGCCTTTAGTTCAGTTCAGCTCAGTTGCTCAGTCGTTTCTGACTCTTTGCAACCCCATGAATCGTAGCACACCAGGCCTCCTGTCCATCACCAACTTCCAGAGTTCACTCAGACTCACGTCCATTGAATTGGTGATGCCATTCAGCCATCTCATCCTTTGTCATCCCCTTCTCCTCCTGCCCCCAGTCCCTCCCAGCATCAGAGTCTTTTCNCCTTTCCAGCCCTTATGGCTCTGGCTGCCTGTCCCTGGCGGCGGATGCTCTGCAGCCAGCTAGTTCTGTTCCGCCCTTTGTTCTATGCGCGGTCCTGGTGGTGTCTTATGTTCGAGCTTTTCGCGTGGTAGCTATCCCACAGTCTGGTTTGCTAGCCCAAGTTAGTTCGTTCTGGTTATGCCCAGAAAAGCAAAGTATTTAATATGGTAGAGAGCTACTGAGAAGAAGCTGGATTTGACTTGACTGCTCATGGCTAAAACACAGAAGCTGAGACAAATTGTCTTCTACCTTCATTGCCATCCTTTGAGGAAGGGCAGATCCATTCCTCAGTGTAACAGTCATTCAAGAGGCTTGGGGCTCCCAACATCAAAGTTTCACTTTACTCACTCAGCCACTTCCATAGGATATACTGTATCAGGCAATAAGCCTGAATGAAACTTGGGTAGTGTTGGTCCTACGCAAAGAAGTTTCCAATCATTTTACCCAGAGATGTGATGGGGAATAACATCCCTGTATGCTGCCCACTGCTGTCTTCAGGGTTTCTTTACGAAGGTATTATGCTGAGCCTCAGTATGGGTTGACCCCTAAGTATGGCCTTGGTTTTCAGATCTTTGGGGCTTTTTGTTCCTCAGGACAGGTAATCCCCAAGAAGAGCTCAATTAAAGCTGATTTCAGTGCTTGCTGCCTCAGACATAGAAGACCATACTACTCTTTTCCTCCTTCTAAGGGCCATCTTTCTTTGAATTTGTGTTAACATTAAAGGCTTTTGTTGCCCTCTCTCACCAGTGGTATTTGGTCAGGATCACTCTCAGTTAAGCAGGGCCCCCCAATTCTGAATCTCAGAGATCAGGGGCTGAGGGAAATACATTGTTTTTCTCCCAGACAACTCTCTGGGCTCTTCATGCAGGCTAACCGACTCCTATTAAAAGTTCTTCAGGCTGATAGAAGGTTAGGTAAACAAAACAGAACCTCTCCTAGCAACTTTTTGTCCCTGCAGTGCTCTATCTGGCATGTATTTGCTCACTCAAATAGGCATCAAGGCTGTTTCCAAGATGACCTTGTGACTCTACAGAGAGATCAGCACCTACTTTCTCTGATTGAAAGTACAAATTAATTAAATTCTGGTAGGCTTTCTGATTTAATGATAATGTACATGAAAGGACTCTACAGATTTCAAAGGGCTATTTAAGTATAAATGGTAGAAAATTTTATCTTTTATCAAGGAATGAGTGACAGACATCACAAAAATTAGCTTGATAAGTTTATAATTTAATTAGAAATATGAGGCTAATTATTAGTGAAGTAGTCAAGAAAACTAAGTAAATATTCAATAAGAAGAATGAAACTAACAGAAATGCAGAGAAGTAAAAAAATCAGTCAAGGTTGCAGGCCAGAGCAGAAAAAGCTTCATGAAGAAGAAGAGATTTAGAGTAACATGGAAACTTACAGTACCATATGTAAAATAGATAGTCAAAGGGAATTTGCTGTATGACTCCCGGGAACTCAAACCACTCAAACAGGGGCTCTGTAACAACCTAGAGGAGTGGGATGGGAAAGGATGTGGGAAGGTGGTTCGAGAGGGAGGAGAGATATGTATACCTATGGCTGATTCATGTGGATATTTGGCAGAAACCAACCCAATTCTGTAAAGCAATTATCCTTCAATTAAAAAAATAAATAAATTTAAAAAAAGAAGAGATTTTAATTTTAATGAATAGGACTCATACAAAGTATTTTTAAAAACCTTCTAAGTGAGGAGAGACATGGAAATTTAAATAAATCCAGTGTTTGTGAGGTGAAAGAGAATTGTCTTGTCTAACATAGAGATGTGCTTAAGGGAGTAGGGGATGTGAGGTTTTAGTAAATTTGAAGACGTTTCTACAATATTTTAAAAAATTAGCAATGCATTTAGAACTGATTCATGATCATGCTTCAGGCTTCTGAACAGAGGAAATACTCAAGGACAACATGGTCTTAAGCAAAATATGACAAGCAGAAAAGATTGGAAGGAAAAAGACTAGAGACAGCAATATCAGCTAGGGCATGATTAATTTCTTGGGTGTAAAGGCTCAGAGAGCATCAGTGGAAAAACAAACAAACAAAATCTGAGACAAAATACACTGTGAAGGGTGATGTAATAATTTTTGTCTTTTTTTTTCCAATTCAGTTGATATTGAGCAAAGAGAGAGAGAAATTTGAAGGAGAAGTCGAAGATTGCTTAAAAACAACAACAACAAACCAGACATACAAGAAATTCAGAAGGATGCCAGCCAACTGAGTGGGGAAGGTGAAGGACTTGATTTGGCCTTGATATATTTGCAATTGTGAAGACATATAACAGGGCCTGGCAAAATGATATTGCAAGGCTGGAGAATCAGGGCTAGAGGTAAAGATGAATATGTACAAAAGACCAGCTACAATGGTGAGTGAGAAAAAGAAGGGAATCTACTGATATCCCTTCAGACCAGAGTGAAAAGGCACTCTGAGGGGCAGGACTCCCAGATCACCTCTACTGCTCAGACTCTAAAGGCTAGTTCATCCTGGGGACCCTTGGTGTTGTGGATATAATACTATACAGACCCACTGGCATCACCAAGCTTCTAGGGCTTAAGCTAGGTTTCCAGGTCAGCTATAATGTCAAGTTGAGGGAATCTCTCCTGTATGCTTTAAGAAGACTGCAGTCCTGGTTTTGTTAGAATGGGCAATACCCCAAAATTCAGCCATATCGCCAATGTAAAGGGATGACCATAAACAAAGGGACCAGTTTGGCAAAGCTGAATAGTCTTTCAATTGGCATAGACAGCCTTATTCTGCAGAACATCTTCAAAAGCTGCAATAGGCCCACAAGACAAACACTTCTTTCCAAAAAATTTAATGCATTTTAGAGACGGAAGGAGGAACAATTTATAAGTGGAAAATGAGAGGAATATTTGGTTGAACTTAGCTAATTAATGCTAGAACATGCTAAGTAACTCATTCTACAAGAGCCAAAACATGAGTTTTGCTTATTTCATCAGCTATCACTTGTTAAATACCATTTTGTTCACAGTTGGGGCAGGGCGGTTATGTACATAACTAAGTACATAACTAAATACATAACCACTTATTGTGGTTTCTCAAGTTATTCTGCTTCTGTTCTGATTCCTCCACCAGAATGTTAAGTCATATGGCCATGACAATTCTCCCAACTGTGCCCACACACTTTCTTTCCTCTCAAAGGCCATATGAAATGTCAATGAGGAGCCTCAATTTGTCACTTTTTTTTTGGTTCTTTGTTTTTCACTTGGTAAATTCTTTTTCTGTCTTCAGCTGATAGTCACTTTCCATAAAGAAAGATACTTGCTTTCAAGATTTATAACAAGTGATCCTTCTATTAAAACCAAATAAAATAAAATATCAAATACTTTCTTGATCTAAATAAGGTGTAATTACTTAAAAAACACACATGTTGGAAGGTTTATGCCTAAAGTTATGGCAGGAAAAACAAGAGGCTTAGTTCTCCCAGTTATACATGATAGTGATAAAACACTGAAGCAGGGTAGAGGGAGGGTGGCCATGCTCCATGAGAGAGCATGGATTATTGTTTAGAAAGCAATATTAATACAACTACCACCAAACTGATACTTACAAGAAGCATGTTCATTGAGTACTAGCTAACTCTTCCAGAGGGAGGGAGGTGAGTGTAGGAGGAAGAGGGGTGTGGTGATGTGAGTTGGAGGTGGAGGGGGTGGAGAGAGACAAAGAAAATGAATAACAACAAGAACTGGTGGGAAACCAGATCTAGGTTCTAATCCCAATCTAGGATTGGACTAGTAAATCCCAATACAGGTTACTAATTGTATAATCTTGGGAGTCTCAGTCTCAGAGTCTCAGTTTCCTTACCTGTGAAAGGGGATAATGCTATCTTCTTCATGGATGACTATAAGGGATACAAGAGATGATTTTCTTAAGTACATAACTAGTGGTTGATAAGTATAAGTCATTCATTGGTTACAAATCTAAATGAGAAGACAAGTTGAGATGGGGAAGAGAAACAATGGAGGGGTATTTAGCAAGGTCAGGGAGAGAAGGAGATACCAGCACAAATTCTATTTGCTTGAGATATTTCTCTAGGACTAGCCATGTTTCTCTCCTTTTAATGCTTAATATTTTCACAATGGAATCATGATTGCTCATAAACTAAGATGTAAAAATCTCATTATTTCTTGGAGGCATAATGAGTATAAAAACAGTCTACAATTATTAAAGTAACACTCTGAATGATAAAAACCAGTTTCCACAGAGACATGACAGGTTTTTCACAGAAACAACCAAAGCTCACAGTTTTTATTTCCTACAAGTCATAAACATGTGACTTTTATTACTCTGGGAGGAGGGGACTGCTGCCTAACAGGATTGTTATATGAACAATCTGCTTCCCAATATGGAATTGTTAATATTAACAGTGTATCCGGGGCCACAGTCCTCTGAGTCAGTTCATCATTCTACTTATGTCAACTAGGAGAACATGTTCTTCTTACTGTTCATGGCAGAATCATCTCAGAACTAAGAACCACATAGGTCCAGCTCTCCCACTTTGCCAACAAGGGAATTAAGTACTGAGTTTCTCAATCTAGGTTGGTAACTTATTCAGAACCCACACAAAAAGGAAATGACATGGCCATGAGGCACACAGAAGCCTTTTCCATGAGGTCAAAAAGACTGTTGTTATTCAATTACTCAGTCATGTGAACTCTTTGCAACCGCATGGACTGCGNACTTTGCCAACAAGGGAATTAAGTACTGAGTTTCTCAATCTAGGTTGGTAACTTATTCAGAACCCACACAAAAAGGAAATGACATGGCCATGAGGCACACAGAAGCCTTTTCCATGAGGTCAAAAAGACTGTTGTTATTCAATTACTCAGTCATGTGAACTCTTTGCAACCGCATGGACTGCGGCACACCAGGCTTCCCTGTCCTTCACCATCTCCCAGAGCTTGCTCAAACTCATGTCCATTGAGTTGGTGATGCCATCCGACTGTATGAATGTAGTCATTCTAAAAGCCTAACATATTTAGAATTTCAATAAATACTTATTGAATGAATGAATGAACTCTAACTTGCAAATTAGCTCATTTTCCACTCCATTTGGCTACTGTGCCTCTTCTTAAGGATAACCTTTCCCCTACAGTATTCAACCCTCCTATCCTTCTTCCTTCCCTCTGTACCTAACCCCTTCTTGAAAAAATCATTCACACTTTCTGTAGATGTGCCATGTTCTCCCAATCCCCTCCCTATGACACTGCCTTTGCGATGCCCACTATCTGGATTGTCTCTCTTTTCCTTCCACCTCTATTCACCTAGTGAGGAGGGTCTGTTAGACTTGGCTTGGGCATTATCTATCCCTCAAAGATGTTCAAAGACTCCCCAGTCCTAGGCAAGCTGGGATAATGCCCTTTATGTATGCTCTCATAGCATCCCTGAGTTACCTGCCAACTGTTACAGTCTGAAGAGGCCTTGTTTATCCAACTGCTTTCCTCTTTAGACTGTAAGTCCCCTGAGAACAGGATCCAAGTGTTATCTACCACTGAGCCTGATATACAGTCAGAACTCAATAAATATCTGACAAAAGACTAGATGAATGCTACTAATTTTCATACAACTATCTACAACTCTGGTGGCCTATCTCTCAAAACAAAAGTAGAAATATTTCTAGCTGATATTTCCAATCACTTCAGTTTGATTAATCACTTCAGTGGAAGAGTGAAGAAGTAAGTCATATCTTCCCCTTCCCAATCCTAAACCAAATATGAGTCCCTACCGAAATAGGTTGAGTCCTTTGAGCATGCTTTTAGCACCAATAATGGGAGGTTATCCCCACTGTGATACAAAAACCTTTGGAAAGCTCAAGGTGGGGAAGGTCCTGGCATCCTCTTTTTCCCAAATTGCTTAACAAGATTAAACAACATCCAAATCAGCAATTCCTCTGAGATGACTTTCCAGGCTTGGTATCTGTGACCATGACTTTGTAACCTAGGAGGCCCTGCTTCTTTCACATGCCACTACCTCTACCTCTAACATTTTTACCAACTCTATTTTAGGACATTTGAGGGGCAGTATTTTTTATTAAGTATCCAAATTAGTTCTCTAGGGCTCCCATAAAAAACAGGAAACAAAACAAACAAAACCAAAAAACAGGGAGGTTTAAACAACAGAAATTTTACTGTCTCACATTTCAAAATCTAAGACCTCACCAGACAGGTTCCTTGAGAAGGGGAAGATCTGTTCCAGGCCACTCACCTTGGCTTGTGGATGGCTGTCTTCTCCTTATAACTCTCNGTTTTGTTTGGTTTAAACAACAGAAATTTTACTGTCTCACATTTCAAAATCTAAGACCTCACCAGACAGGTTCCTTGAGAAGGGGAAGATCTGTTCCAGGCCACTCACCTTGGCTTGTGGATGGCTGTCTTCTCCTTATAACTCTCCACAAATGGCATTTCCCTTCTAGTCTATCTCTAATTTTCTCCTTTCTATAGGGACACCAGTCATACTGGATTAGGGCCCACCCTAAAGACCTCATTTTAACTTGTTTACTTCTGTAAAGACCCTGTATCCAAATAAAGTCACATTCTGAGGTCCTGTGGGGATGCAATTCTTCCTGTAACAGTATCAAGGTTATAGACAAAAGGGTTTTGCTGGGTTGATGGACAATGTCTCATCACTCTTCTGAGAATTCAAGGTACTTATACATTGTTTGATTTGCTGGGTTTCTTAGGCACTGTAACCTTTCCACTACTCTTTCATCCCAAATTGCTAGCTAGGGTATGCTCCTCCATGTTCTTAGGTCTCTGGTTCCCTAAGGATCCCACTGCTACTACATTTAACTCAAAGAAAATTTTATCTTACTAGAATAACTTTCTGATATGGAACCGACAGCCTTCCAAACAAAAACCCTAATTTGTTGAGCATTTAATTTTTCAACAAATGTGCCGAGTTCTTTACTTTCATTATCTGATTTTACTCCCACCCCTCCCCCCCCCCCGCCCCCCCCACC
>SJYV01032320.1:535009-556314 GCA_006410875.1 Neotragus pygmaeus | reverse complement strand
GCTCCCCTACCTCCCCCACCGCCCACACACACACAAAGCCTATGAGGTAGGTATCATTTTGGAGATGAAGAAATTAAAGTTAAAAGGCTAAAAGATTTCCCAAGGTCACAGGCACAATTGTGACTAAGACACACTTTAAATCCAGGAAGTCTGACTTCAGAAAGAGAATGCTTAACCAACTCACGAGGCTAAACTGTGTCGCTGATTATTTTCTTTGATGATGTAACTGAGGAAGAAACTAACTCCAAAGAAGTTTTAAGTCAAAAATGATAGGATCCAGAAATGCCAAGTTCTTTCTCAGGCATCATTCTCCTCCTGTATGTAAAGTCCTCCACTGTGACAGTCTCTCCTTTTGCCTAATCTCCATAATAGGTTTGCTAAGAGTAACTAGTCTAATAGACATTACATGGTGGCATGCTATTAGAAGCCTGTACTCACTTGTCTGTACATGAGTGTGTTTTAGTTGCTCAGTCATGCCTGACTCTTAAGATCCCATGGACTGTAGCCCACCAGGCTCTTCTGTCCATGGAATTCTACATGCACTGGTTGGAACTCCAACCCACTGGAGTGGGTTGCCATGCCCTCCTGCAAGGGATTTTCTCAACCCAGGGATCGAACCTGCATCTCTTACATGTCCTGCATTGGCAGGCAAGTTCTTTACCATCTGAGTCACCAGAGAAGCCACCTTCTATACGTTCCTAATCAAATTTGGGAACGTGGAAAGGCTTCTATTACACAAATTCTCCTAAAGACATCCCACTGTTTCCATTATGCCAACCTTCCATGGTGAATGTGGAAAGCAATTAGACATGCCTCTTCATCATGTTTAAGCCTGCTGTGCTTAAACATACTTAGGAGGATAAAGACTCACAACTTTTATGGACTACAATAGATGGTATCTTTGAAAGATCCTTTTGCTATGTTTATAACTCTAAATGATGACAAATTGGTTTGAATTAGTTCTCTATATTCTAAACAGGGGTGGTTGCAGCGATGGAATTCATTGAAGGTAGAAATTTTCACTTTTGACCAGATTGTTTGCTAATGTACCAAATTAAATGATAATACTGAGCACAACTCATAATAAAACTGCAAACCCTTCTGTGAACCTTTATTCACATAGTTACCTGTATCTCTTATTAAGTCCAAATAAACAGCACCATTGCTCACTCTGTGGGCCCTGGTGAAAATTTTGACCTCTTATTTGGGGAATTTGTTTTTAACTTTTTACCTGTACTCCCATATTGCACAGGGGTCCTCCCCTTTGAGTATGAGAAGTTTTTCTCAATGTACTTTCTTGGACACAAAAGTGGAGATAAGAGTAATAATTAATCTTATTATTTACTGCATAATAGGATTTGTGATGGAAGATTTTATTCATTATCCATTTATTCTTTTGAGCTTCCCTGGTGGTTCAGACAGTAAAGAATCTGCCTGTAATGCAGGAGATCTGGGTTCAATCCCTAGGTTGGAAAGATCCCCTGGAGAAGGGAATGGCAACTCACTCCAATATTCTTGCCTAGAGAAGTCAGTGGATAGAGGTACAGTCCAGGGGGTCACAAAGAATCAGACACAACTGAGTGACTTTCATTTTTCATTTATTCTTTAACAATCATACAAGGTGTGTATTAGCATCAATGCTATTTCACAGGAGACTTGCCCAAAAACACAACTGGATGTGGTGGAGTCAGGATTTGAACTCCATCTGTATTAAACCCCCTGTTTCTGTGTTATACTGTATGCCACAACATTATAGACCATTCCTCAGATGGCACAGGTGCCCACAGGAGCTAGAAACCATATCTAAGCTCAGTAGTACTAAGCACTTTGTCTACAGCTGCTGTTACTCAAGGAACCAACAGAAGTGTGCACCGAGTGGGGGTGAGGAGACTAATCAGAAGGATTCCTCACCTCCTTTGTAGATTATAGCAGCAACTTCCTTATTTAAATTTAACATATTATAATAATGGAGAGTGAAAATGGAATTTGCTCATTTATTATACTGGTTTTAATGTGTAGTAAAAAATTTTAATCATTCTTACTCAAAAGAGAAATTATAGTATTAACAAAAGAGAATAAGAGAACTCACATATTAAATATTTTTTTAAAGTCTCCATAAGATAACTTCTAGCTTGTCCAAGATTGTTTAATACTGATTAGTAAAGACCATTAAAAATCATTTATGGAGTTTTTGTGAGTGTTCAGAGGACTAATGGGTTTTAGAATTGCTTGGGAATCTTCCTGGGGTCAAAGGAAGAAAATAAATTATGAAGTGATAATAAAATGTATAAAGTGACTAATGGACAGGTTGTATATATATAAGGGTTACAGCGAAGAAAAAACATTCAATTTTTACAGCATACATTTAAACAAATGGAAATCTCACTGCCATAGCCTCTTGTCTTCACTCAAGAGCTAAGAAGGATGATAACATTGTGTATCACCACAGTCCATATCAGATTCTTAAGCATTTTTCAGCCATCAGGTCATTGGCCCCAGCCACCTCCTCAGCCACTCCCACCTTTAGCTGACAAAAATCTTTTGAAAAGTAGTGAGAAAATAATGCCACATTTACTGGCACCAATAAAATGACTTGATCTTACACAGCATAAATAAATTACTCAAGCACGGCTTTTACATATCAAACATTAATACTGAAAACAGCTCTCCAACAGCCCATCAAAGGATCAACTATCTCTTTAAGCTTTTGCTACACATGTAAGCCAACAAAATGATAATAAATAAATGAAATAAAAAGGTGCATGACATAAAATTTTGAATCATAAGAGGGAAATTCAGAGTAAAACTTAATTTCAGGATTTCATTTTAAATCATACAATCGTACTCTTGACTTCGCCAACAGAGACACAAATGCAAATAATGTTTTATCAAAAATAAATGTATTAGAGATACATAATAATATAGAAAATGATGTAAGGTATAATAGAATATGGGACGTTATCATTTCAAAAGAATTTTGTCTGGTGTCATCAGTGAGGCTAATGAAGGAGGATGGATGAGATGTTTAATTGTTGTCCAATAAAATCATTTTTATCTTGGTTTGCAGTAATGTAGTTCTTAATATCTAGGGTCATCAAGTCAATTGGCTACATTGTTGAGTGATTCCATTATGCACTGACTATTCTTCTGTGGTTTAGAGTGTACATAAAGTTTATATTAAGTATGCTTGACCTACTACGTAACTCTTACATACTATTCCTGCATTTGAAGAATGCATTTGTTTGAAGTAGGATGTAATTGGCATTTTCCAAATGTAAAATCTCCTTTTTAGACATATCAAACTTTATAACTACAACATCCCTACAGTAAAATTAAGCTTGTCTCCAGGTTAATATTGAGCAGAGAGTCTTAAAATGAATAGGTTTCCCGATGAGCAAAATAATTCAACAAGAATTATTTTGTATAGTGGGCAAAAGACTAAGCACATTGGGGATATTAAGTGATATATAATTGATAAAGTATATCCTGCAAATATTTAAACTGCTATGCCTTATCTTTAGACCTTAAGTTGTGATCCCATTTTTAATCTAAAGAATTCACATCTGTAATATATAATTTTATGTTTTGTTTGGAAAAGAAAATCTGAACGGTCCAAAAGAATTTTTAGTACTGAGATGGGAAGAGTAACGCTACTTGTGAATTGGAAAGCAATAGATGAAAATACTTTCAAGGGCATGCTGGAAAGAAATATGTTAGTATTTAAATGTGATCACATCACATGCATATATAGAATATATGCCTCATCATATTCTGATTTGTTCTTTATGGTATGAACACAGTTAGGAAAAAGATTTCAAAACACAAATGAAAAATTACAAAACTTGGTTCCCTACTTTCAGGTTTCATTGCTATCCTCTCGCATGTGTGGGTTTTGTTGCATTTAACAGTTTGAAATCTGTGTGCGCCCTCTTCCACATGATTCACAAGTATGTTAGATAAGCTCTAAGCATCCAAATCAAAGCCACACCACTTGCTGCCCTGTGAGAAACACACATCTAAATTCTTATCTGTCCTCACCTTTTACCCTCCACCTCTCTCCCTCCAGAGTTTTCACTAACAAGAAAGAACGTTCTGTGGGAAAAAGGGTTTTAGAAACTAAACGCTTTAAAAATTTACCAAACTAAACAGGAAAATTTATGTTGGTATAGCTCTCTGTCTTTCCACTATTAGCTAATGTTACCTTTTTTTCTGGTACTTTACAACATTGTGAAATAAACTTGAATGAGAGCATTTGAGAGATAACCAAAGTAAAGAGGAATAATAAGGAATTTTCTTTAGCATGTTATGGACACAGTTCCTCCGCAATAAGAAATACTATTTTGGTAATATCTTTACTATAATCTACAAATCCAGAGTATCAGTCTGAATCTTTTGAATGCCAGTTAAGTGTATATTCACTAGATAGATGTTATGATAAAAATGAAAAATATAAAACAGCGTGTCTTACCTTTAAATATAAAATATTTAAAATTCAGTTGAAGATGCCATATACCTTAAATAAGATACACATATTTATAAATGCATACATATAAAATTTTTGACAGAGGACTGAGGTAGGAGACAGTGGAACTCTGGGCTGGACACCTGGTATTTGTCAAGCAGAATAAAATTCAAGCTTTGTTCTCACCCAGACACTCCAAGGACAAAGCTAGTGGTAAAAGCTGAGCTCTGCTAAAACAGAGATAAGGTGCCCACTCCTGAGGTCAGGGAAGACCTCCCTGTCTGCACATGTGTAGGGAGGCTTCTTGAAGGTCAAAGAGGGAGGAGGCCCCACCCCATAATAAGTGTGGAAATGCACCCATAGACTTCTGTGGTGGGATTTATCTTAGCAAAAAGTTCCACATGTATCTTGGGGAGGATCCATGGACCAGTCAGGTGTGAAGAAATGAAATAATTCACCAATAGTAAACAAAGACTGGAAGGACTGTTCTGTACAAGTGATTTACATCACCTCTGTACTGCACTGCTCTTCACTCAGGATGCCCACACTCCTCTCCAAGCATGTATCTCTGCCTAACTTCTAACTTACTGTGCCTCTCTCTTCATTCGACAGGATGTCCACACCCTTTCTTTCTGGGTGTGTATCTCTGCCCTTCTTCTGAGTTGGATAAACAGATTGTTTTCCTGTGTGCTCTACCATACACTGGGCTGTCTCTAATAAAAAATTTTGTAACTGTTTTTATAGTTTTTGCCTCCTTGAAACATTCTTGCTTTCAAGTAGGGGCAAGAGCCAGGGCACTTTGCTTCTGGCCCTAGTCCCTGGTGGTATAGTGGCTAGAGCTCTTGGTTTACATCTAGGTATTCTAGGTTTAATTCCTGGGCAGGGAGCTAAGACCTCTCTTGAGGACCACTTACTGCTCTCCCTCCAAGATCAGGACTACAGAAAGGCTGCAGGAATCCATGAAATTCATGTGAAAAAGAAGCAATCAATTTTTTATGGGCTCATCCAGAAAGGCTTTACAGAGAGCTGGTTCTAAAGAATGGATAGAATTTTAATAGCGAGAAAAGAGTGGAAAAGTGTGGGAGAAGGTCTAAAAATTAGAAAACTCGATGGAGAGTTTGGAAAAAGTGAATAATTCACAATGGTAGCCCAAATTCTGGTGCTTTAGCAAGTAATGGTTGCACTCATTATTCTTTACCTTTCTATTTAATTAGAGCTCTTAGACACTAAAACGATTAAGGCGGTGTTCTCATTGATACACATATATCATATATACATTTAAAATAAAAGGAAGAGGGTCTTTCAGTCAGTTCACTTCAGTCACTCAGTCATGTCCGACTCTTTGCAACCCCATGAATCACAGCACGCCAGGCCTCCCTGTCCATCACCAACACCCGGAGTTCACTCAGACTTACGACCATCGAGTCTGTGATGCCATCCAGCCATCTCATCCTCAGTCGTCCCCTTCTCCTCCTGCCCCCAATNGGTCGCCCTGCACAGATTTTTGGGCTGTGTGCCACGGTCAACCTTCACTGATGTTCGGGCTGTGTGCAGAGTTCGCCCTGCCCCGAGGTCAACGTGTGTGCTGCGGTCGCCGTGCGCCGATTTCCAGCCTGTGTGCCTCGGTAGCCTTGAACTGAGTTCCGGGCTATGTGCCGCAGTAGTCTAGTGCTGAGGTCCGGGCTGTGTGCTGAGGCCACCCTTCACTGAGGATAGGGCTGTGTACCGTGGTTGCACTGCGCTGAAGTTCGGGCTTTATGCCATGTTAGCCTTGTGCCGAGGTCCAGGCTGTGTGCTGTGGTAGCCTTGCACCGAGGTGCAGGCTGTGTGCCGCAGTTGCCCTATGCCGATGTCAGGTCTGTGTGGCACGTTCGCCATCTCCCAAGGTCAGTGCTGTGTGCCACGGTCGCCCTGCACCGAGGTCCGTGCTGTGTGCCTCGTTTGCTCTTCACTGTGTTTCGGGATGTGTGCCATGGTCGCCCTGCGTGGAATTCCAGGCTGTGTTTTGCACTCGGCTTCCGGCGAGTTCCAAACTCTGTGCCATCGTCACCTTACACTGATTATTGGGTTGTGTGCCGCGGTCACCCTTCACTGAGGTTCGGGCTGTGTGCTTTGGTCGCACTGAGCCGAGGTCCATGCTGTGTGCTGCAGTCACCCTGCACCCAGGTCCAGCCTGTGTGCCACGGTCACCCTGTGCTGAGGTCTGGGCTGTTCTCTGCCGTCAGCTGGAGAAGAGTTCAGTCCTGTTTGCCATGGTCGCCCTGCATCGAGGTCCGGGCTGTGTTCCTCGGTCGGCTAGCGACGAGTTCTGAGCTCTGTACCCCAGTTGCCCTACACAGATTTCTGGTTTCTGTGCCATGGCCTCCCTTCACTGAGGTTTGGGCTTTGTGCCACAGTCTCCCTGTGCCGAGTTCTGGTCTGTGTACCACGGTAGGCTTGAACCGAGTTCCGGGCTGTGTGCCACGGTAGCCTTGTGCCGAGGTCCAGGCTGTGTGCTGCGGTCACTCTTCTCTGAGGATTGGGCTGTGTTACACAGTCGCACTGTGCCGAGTTTCAGGCTGTGTGCCATGTTAGCCTTGAGGCAAGGTCCGGTATGTGTGCCATGGGCTTTGAGCAAAGGTCCGGGCTGTGTGCCGCCGTTGCCCTGCGCCAATGCCCAGTCTGTGTGCCACGGACGCCATCTCCCGAGGTCAGTGCTGTTTGCCAGGGTCGCCTTGTGCCGAGGTCCATGCTGTGTGCCTCAGTCGCACTTCACTGTGGTTCGGGCTGTGTGCTGCGGTCACCCTGCGCCGAGGTCCAGGCTGTGTTTTGCCCTCGGCTTGCAATGAGTTCCGGGCTCTGTGCCGCATTCCCTCTGTGCAGAGGTCTGGGCTGTGTGCCACAGTCGCCCTGTTCTGAGGTCCAGGCTGTGTGCCGAGGTAGCCTTCTGCAGAGGTCCAGGCTGTGTGCCGTGGTCGCCCTGTGCCCAGGTCCGGCCTGTCTTCCTCCCTCGGCTTGCGACCTGTTCTTGGCTCTCTGCCATGGTTCCTCTTTGCCAAGGTCCGGGTTGTGTGCTGTGGTAGCCTTCAACAGAGGTCCGGGTTGTGTTCCATGGTCCCCCAGCTCTGAAGTCCAGGCTGTGAGCCGCAGTCGCCCTGAGCCGATATCCGGCCTGTGTTCCGCAGACGCCCTGAGCCCAGGTCCAGCCTGTGTGNTTCATGACTCAAATAAACATGATGGTGTGATCACTCACCTAGAGCCAGACATCCTGGAATGTGAAGTCAAGTGGGCCTAGGAAGCATCAGTTTGAACAAAGCTAGTGGAGGTGATGGAATTCCAGTTGAACTATTTCAAATCCTAAAAGATGATCCTATGAAAGTGCTGCACTCAATATGCCAGGAAATTTGGAAAACTCAGCAGTGGCCACAGGAAAAGGTCAGTTATCATTCCAATCCCAAATAAATGCAATGCCAAAGAATGTTCAAACTACCACACAATTGCACTTATCTCAAATGCCAGCAAAGTAATGCTTAAAATTCTTCAAGCAGACTTCAACAGTACGTGAACCATGAACTTCCAGATGTTCCATCTGGATTTAGAAAAGACAGAGGAGAGTTCAAATTGCCAACATCTACTTGGCAGAAAAACATCTAGAAACTTGTGAAAAACATCTACTTCTGTTTTGTTTCCTACACCAAAGCCTTTGACTGTGTGGATCACAACAAACTGTGGGAAATTCTTAGAGATAGGAATATAGATGACCCTACCTGCATCCTGTGAAATCGGTATGCAGATCAAGAAGCAACAGTTATAACTAAATGTGGAACAACAGATGGGTTCCAAATTTGGAAAGCAGTACATCAAGGCTGTATATTGTCACCCTGCTTATTTAACTTATATACAGAGTACATTATGTGAAAAGCTCAGCCAGATGAAGCACAAGCTAGAATCAAGATTGTTGGGAGAAATATCAATAACTCCAGATATGAAGATGACACCATCCTTATGGCAGAAAGTGAAGAAGAACTAAAGAGCCTCTTGATGACAGTGAATGAGGAGAGTGAAAAAGTTGACTTAAAGCTCAAAATTTAGAAAACTAAGATCATGGCATCTGATCCTATCACTTCACAGCAAATAGATGGGGAAACAGTGGCTGACTTTATTTTGGGGGCTCCAAAATCACTGCAGATGGTGACTGCAGCCATGAAAATAAAAGACACTTGCTCCTTGGAAGGAAAGCTATGAGCAACCTAGATAGCATATTAAAAAGCAGAGACATTGGCATCAAAGTCCATCTAGTCAAAGTTATTGTTTTCCAATAGTCATGTATGGATGTAAGAGTTAGACTATAAAGAAAGCTGAGTGCCAAAGAACTGATGCTTTTGAACTGTGGTTTTGGAGATGACTCTTGCTGTCCCTTGGACAGCAAGGAGATCTAACCAGTATCCTAAATGAAATCAGTCCTGAATATTCATTGGAATGATTGATGTTGAAGGTGAAACTCCTTTACTTTGGCCACCTGATGTAAAGAACTGACTCACTGGAAAAGACCTTGACTCTGGGAAAGATTGCAGGGCGAGGAGAAGAGGATGACAGAGGATGAGATGGTTGTATCTCACCAACTCACCAACTCGATGGACATGAGTTTGAACATGCTCTGGGAGTTGATGATGGACAGGGAAGCCTTGTGTGCTGCAGTCCATGGGGTCACAGTGACTTGGACACATCTGAGTGACTGAACTGAACTGAAAGATCATGTTCCAAGCATTCATGAATGAAATGATACATAAATAGAAAATCACACACACTAATGCTGTGACATTCAAAATCTCCTCTGACACAGAGGTGTGGACAAGGTCAGGATGCCTTCTATACTGCATCATGTGGATTATGATTTTCTATTTCACCACCCTAGCTAGACTGGCCACATCTAAGATATGCTCTGGATGAATAGAGAATAACTCTTACTGATGTAGATTCAGTCATCTTTCCAGACTCTCTTACCCCGTGATTAGATGCTACAGAAACAAGATTTGAAATTAGCCAGTGAAGGTAGACACCATGGTGAAAGACCTAGCATATACTTGAGACATGGCACATTACTTTAAGGAGGACCTCCACTGTATTCTTATGAGAAGCACGTTGGCAGTTGACCAGGGGGAACTCTTCTGTCAGATCCAGTTTCAAATTCTATTTCTGAAATTTGTTAGAAGTTAATATCTTGAACACGTGATTTAACATCCATGAACTCCAGTTTATTAATATTCATGTATAAAATCATAGTCCATGAAGATTTGATAGGATATGTATGATTACAGTGTCTGCATGCAACAGGCACTAAATAAACAGTGATTATACACAATATTGGAAAAGACTCTGATGCTGGGAGAGAATGGGGGCAGGAGGAGAAGGGGATGATAGGGGATGAGATGGCTGGATGGCATCACCAACTCAATGGATGTGAGTCCGAGTGAACTCCAGGAGTTGGTGATGGACAGGGAGGCCTGGCATGCTGTGATTCATNCAGCCCAGAAATCTGTGCAGGGCGATCATGACACAGAGCATGGAACTCGTCGCTAACCGATGGTGGAACACAGCCTGGACCTCGGTGCAAGGTGACTACGGCAAACAGCCTGGACCTTGTTGCAGGGCGAGCAAGGCACACAGCTCGGACCTCCGCGAAGGGAGACCAAGGTACATATCCCGAAACTCAGTTAAGGGTGATCGCGTCACACAGCATGGAACTCATCGCTAGCTGACAGCAAAACACAGTCTGGACTTTGGAGCAGGGTGACCATGGTACTCAGGCCGGACTACAGCACAGGGTGACAGCGGCACTTAAGCCGGACCTCGGCGCAGGACAACTGTGGCACACAGGCAGGACATCGGCTCAGGGCGACCGAGGCACACAACCCGGACTTCAGCACAGGGGGACCACGGCACACAGCCCGGGCCTCTGGAGCAGGCTACCGCAACACAGAGCCCGGACATTGGCAAAGAGGAACTGTGGCACAGAGCCCGGAACAGGTCGCAAGCCGAGAGCAAAACACAGGACGGACCTCGGCACATGGCAACTGCAGCACACATCCCGGACCTGGGGAGATGGCGACCACAGCACAAAGCCCAGACCTCGGTGCCAGGCCAATATGGAACACTGCCTGAACCTTGGTGCAGTGCCACCATGGCACACAGCCCAATCCTCAGTGAAGGGCGACTGCAGAACACAGCCCGGACCTCGGCACAAGGCTAACGCGGCACAAAGCCTGGAACACGGTTCAAGGCTACCGAGGTCCACAGGCCGGACCTTAGCGCAGGGCGACCATGGCACACAGCGTGGACTTCAGCGCAGGGGACTATGGCACACATCCCAGACCTCGGGACAGGGCAACCGCAGGACTCTGCCCAGACCTTGACGAAGGGCGACCGTGGCACACTGCCCAAAACACAGTGAAGGGCAACCACGGCAAAGAGCCAGTAACGCGTCGCTAGTCAACCGCAGAACACAGCTTGGATTTCGGCACAGGGCGACTGCTTAACAAATCCAGACTGAGGCACAGGGCGACCACGGCACACATCTAGGACATCGAGCAGGGCGACCGCTGCACACAGCCTGATCCTAAGTGAAGGGCGACTGCGGCACACAGTCAGAAACTCGTCGCTAGCCGACCACGGAACACAGCCCGGACCTCAGCGCAGGGTGATAGCAACACATAGGCCGGACATCAGATCAGGGCGACCGAGGCACACAGCACAGACCTCAGCATAGGGGGACCATGGCACACAGCCCGGACCACTGGAGAAGGCTACCGCAACACACAGCCCAGACCTTGGCAAAGAAGAACCACGGCACAGAGCCGGGAACAGGTCGCNCGCCCTGCTCAATGTCCTAGATGTGTGCCACGATTGCCCTGTGCCTCGGTCCGGCCTGTGTTCTGCGGTCACCCTGTGTCGATATCCAGGCTGTGTTCCGCGGTCGGCTAGTGACGAGTTACTGGCTGTGTGTGGTGGTCGCCCTTCACTGTGTTTCGGGCAGTGTGCCACGGTCGCCCTTCACCAAGGTCCGGTCTGTATTCTGCGGTGGCTCTGCGCTGAAGTCCGGGCTGTGTGCCACGGTCCCCTGCACTGAGGTCCACACTGTGTGCCATGGTTGTCCTGCGCCGAGGTCCGGCCTGTGTGCCTAAGTAGCCTTGAATCAAGTTCCGGGCTGTGTGCCACGCTAGCCTTGTGCCGAGGTCCGGGCTGTGTTCCGCGGTAGCCTTCTGCAGATGTCCGGGCAGTGTTCCGCGGTCGCCCTGCGCTGAAGTCTGGGCTGTGTTCTGTGGTCAGATAATAGCTAGTTCATGCTGTGTGCTGCGGTCGCCCTTCACTGAGCATCGGGCTGTGTGCCGCGGTCGCCCTACACTAAGTTCCGGGCTCTGTGCTGCATTCCCTCTGTGCCAAGTTTTGGGCTGTGTGCCACGGTCGTGCTTTTCTGATATCCGGGCTGTGTGCCGAAGCAGTCTTCTGCAGATGTCCGGGCTGTGTGCCGTGGTCGCCCTGTTCCGAGGTCCAGGCTTTGTGCTGCGGTCGCCATCTCTCCAGGTCTGGGCTGTGTGCTGAGGTCACCCTGTGTCGAGGGCCAGCCTGTATTCTACCCTCGGCTTGTGACCTATTCGCGGCTCTGTGCTGTGGTTCCTTTGCCAAGGTCCAGGNGGTCCAGGCTTTGTGCTGCGGTCGCCATCTCTCCAGGTCTGGGCTGTGTGCTGAGGTCACCCTGTGTCGAGGGCCAGCCTGTATTCTACCCTCGGCTTGTGACCTATTCGCGGCTCTGTGCTGTGGTTCCTCTTTGCCAAGGTCCAGGCTGTGTGTCGCGGTAGTCTTTTCCAGGGGTCCGGGCTGTGTACTGCAGTCCCCTGGGCTGAGGTCCGTGCTGTGTGCAGCGGTTGTCCTAAGCCGAAGTCCAGCCTGTGTTCCGCTGTCGCCCTGCTCTGAGGTCCGGGCTATGTTCCACAGTTGCCCTGAGCAGATGTCTGGCCTGAGTGCCACGGTCACCCGGATCCAAGGTCCGGACTGTGTTACGCGGTCGGCTAGCGACGAGTTCCAGGTTGTGTGACGCGGTCGCCCTTTGCTGAGTTTCATGCTGTGTGCTGTGGTAGCCTTGTGCTGAGGTCTGGTCTGTGTGCTGCAGTTGCCCTTCACTGAGTATCGGGTTGTGTTACACGGTCGCACTGCGCTGAGGTTCGGACTGTGTGCCCTGTTAGCCTTGCGCCGAGTTCTCGGCTGTGTGCCATGGTAGACTTGCCCCAACGTCCAGGCTGTGTTCTGCGATCGGCTGGCAACAAGTTCCAGGCTGTGTGCTGCAGTCGCCCTTCACTGAGGTTCGGGCTGTGTGCTGCGGTCGCCCTGAGCCGAGGTCTTGGCTTTTTGGTCTTTGACTTTATGCCAAAGTCCAGCCTGTGTGCTGCTGTAGCCCTGCNAGTTCCAGGCTGTGTGCTGCAGTCGCCCTTCACTGAGGTTCGGGCTGTGTGCTGCGGTCGCCCTGAGCCGAGGTCTTGGCTTTTTGGTCTTTGACTTTATGCCAAAGTCCAGCCTGTGTGCTGCTGTAGCCCTGCACTGAGGCCCGGCCTGTGTGCAACCTTCACCCTACACTGCAGTCAGGGATGTGTTCCGCGGTAGGCTAGTGATGAGTTCCAGGCTGTGTGACGCGGTCGCCGTTCACTCAGTTTCAGGCTGTGTGCCTCGGTCGCCCTGCACCGAGGTCTTGGCTGTGTTTCACAGTAGACTAGCAACGAGTTCCAGTCTCTGTGCCGCTGTCGCCTTGCACAGATTTCTGGGCTGTGTGCTGCAGTCGCCCTTCATTGAGGATTGGGTTGTGTTACATGGTCGCACTGCGCCGAGGTTCGGACTGTGTGCCATGTTAGCCTTGTGCCGAGTTCCAGGCTGTGTGCCGTGGTAGACTTGCGCAAACATCCGGGCTGTGTTCCACAGTCGGGTGGCAACGAGTTCCGGGCTGTGTGCTGCAGTCGCCCTTCACTGAGGTTCGGAATGTGTGCTGCGGTAGCCCTGAGCTGAGGTCCGGGATTTTTGCCGCGGTTGCACTGAGCCGAAATCCAGCCTGTGTTCCGCAATCGCCCTGCCCCAAATCCGGCCTGTGTGCCACGATCGCCCTACGCCGAAGTCCTGTCTGTGTGCTGCTGTCGCCCTGTGCTGACGTCCAGCCTGTGTGCAACCTTCACCCTGTGCCAAGGTCAGGGATGTGTTCTGCGGTACGCTAGCAATGAGTTCCGGGCTGTGTGATGCAGTCGCCCTTCACTCAGTTTCAGGCTGTGTGCCTCGGTCGCCATTCACCGAGGTCCTGGCTGTGTTTCGCAGTAGACTAGCAACGAGTTCCAGGCTCTGTGCCGCTGTCGCCTTGCACAGATTTCTGGGCTGTGTGCTGCAGTCGCCCTTCACTGAGGTTTGGACTTTGTGCAACGGTCGCCGCGCACCAAGTTCCGAGATGTTTTCCGTGGTGGGCTGGCGACGAGTTCCGGGCTGTGTGCCACAGTCGCCCTTCACTGATGTTCAGGCTGTGTGTCGCAGTCGCCCAGTGCCGAGGTCTGGGCTGTGTGCTGCGCTCGCCCCCCACAGAGGTCCGGTCTGTGTGTCGCGGTCGCCAAGTGCGGAGGTCCGGGCTGTGTTCCGCGGTTGTCTATCGATGAGTTCCAAGCTCTGTGCCACGGTTTCCCTGCACAGATTTTTGGGCTGTGTGCCACAGTCGCCCTTGACTGAGGTTTGGGCTGTGTGCCGCATTCGCCCTGAGCTGAGGTCCATGCTCTATGCCACTGTCACCCTGCGCTGAGGTCCGGCCTGTGTGCCGTGGTCGCCCTGTGCCGATGTCCGGGCTGTGTTACACCGTTGGCAGGAGATGAGTTCCATCCTGTTGTCCATGGTCGCTCTGTGCCGAGGTCCGGGCTGTGTTCCAGGGTTGGCTAGTGACAAGTTCCGAGCTCTGTACCCTGGTTGCCCTGCACAGATTTCCGGGCTGTGTGCCGCCATCTCCCTTCACTGTAGTTCGGGCTGTGTGCCGCGGTCGCCCTGTGCCGAGGTCTGGTCTGTGTGCCACGGTAGCCTTGAACCGAGTTCCAGGCTGTGTGCGGTGGTAGCCTTGCACCGAGTTCTGGGCTATGTGCCACGGTAGCCTTGAACCGAGTTCCGGGCTGTGTGCTGCGTCGCCCTGTGCCGAGGTCCATCTGTGTGCCACGGTAGCCTTTAACCGAGTTCCGGGCTGTGTGCCGCAGAAGCCTTGCACCCAGGTCCGGGCTGTGTGCCACAGTTGCCCTACACCGAAGTCCAGTCTCTGTGCCGCGATCGCCCTGAGCCGAAGTCTGGGCTGTTTTCCACGGTTGGCTAGTGACGAGTTCCATGCTGTGTTCCGCGGTCACGGAAGTGACTCCAAGCCCGACACACGGCTGGTCACCCTACGCCAAGGTCCTTGCTGTGTGCTGCGGTCACCCTCTGCCGAAGTTCAGCCTGTGCTTCGCGGTTGCCCTGTGCCGAGGTCCTGGCTGTGTTCTGCCGTCGGCTGGAGACGAGTTCCGTCCTGTTTGCTATGGTCACCCTGCGCCGAGGTCCAGACTGTGTTCCG
Organism: Neotragus pygmaeus; assembly: GCA_006410875.1. NCBI lineage: Eukaryota > Metazoa > Chordata > Mammalia > Artiodactyla > Bovidae > Neotragus > Neotragus pygmaeus. The sequence goes on along the minus strand of SJYV01032320.1, from coordinate 541,267 downwards.
TGGTCGACTAGCGATGAGTTCCGAGCTCTGTACCCCAGTCGCCCTGCACAGATTTCCGGGTTGTGTTCCACGGTCTCCCTTCACTGAAGTTCAGACTGTCTGCTGCGGTCGCCCTGTGCTGAGTTCCGGTCTATGTGCCACGGTAGCCTTGAACCGAGTTTCGGGCTGTGTGCCACGCTAGCCTTGTGCCGAATACCTGGCTGTGTGCTGCGGTAGCCCTTCATTGAGGACCGGGCTATGTTCTGCGGTTGCACTACACCGAGGTTCGGGCTTTGTGCCATGTAAGCCTTGCGCTGAGGTTCGGGATGTGTGCCATCATAGCCTTGCTCCGAGGTCTGGGCTGTGTGCCACAGGTGCCCTGAGTCGATGTTTGGTCTGTGTGCCACATTGCCATCTCCCGAGGTCAGTGCTGTGTGCCAGGGTTGCTCTGCACCGAGGTCCGTGCTGTGTGCCTCGGTCACTCTTCACTGTGGTTCGGGCTGTGTGCTGAGGTCACCCTGTGCAGAGGTCCAGGCTGCGTTCCACCCTCGGCTTGCAATGAGTTTCGGGCTTTGTGCCACATTTCCTCTGTACCGAGGTCCGGGCTGTGTGCCTCAGTCGCCCTGTTCCAAGGTCCGGGCTGTGTGTCGCGGTCACCATCTCCCGAGGTTCGGGCTGTGTGCCGCGGTCGCCCTGTGCCAATGTCCGGCCTATTTTCTGCCCTTGGCTTGTGACCAGTTCCCAGTTCTGTGCAGCGATTCCTCTTTGCAAAGGTCCGGGCTGTGTGCCACGGTAGCCTTCTCAAGAAGTCCAGGCTGTGTGCCACAGGCACCTGTGCTGAGGTCTGGAAAAGTTCCGAGCTGTGTATCCCAGTCGCCCTGCACAGATTTCCGGGCTGTGTGCCGCCGTCTCCCTTCACTGAGGTTCGGGCTGTGTGCCGCGGTCGCCCTGCACCGAGGTCCATGCTGTGTGCCTTGGTCGCTCTTCACTGTGGTTCGGGCTGTGTGCTGCAGTCACCCTCGGACGAGTCCAGGATGTGTTCCGCCCTCAGCTTGTGACAAGTTCCGGTCTCTGTGCCTCGTTCCCTCTGTGCTGAGGTCCGGCCTTTGTGTCGCTGTCGCCCTGCGCTGAAGTCCGCCCGGAGCGTCACGGTCACCCTGCTCCGAGGTCCGGACTGTGTGTGCGGTTGGCTAGCAGCGATTTCCAGGCTGTGTGACGTGGTCGCCCTCACTGAGTTTCGATCTGTGTGCCGCAGTCACCCTGTGCCGAAGTCCGGCCTGTATTCTGCGGTCAGCTAGTGACGAGTTCCAGGCTGTGTGAAGTAGTCGCCCTTCACTGAGTTTTGGCCTATGTGCCTTGGTCGCCCTTCGCGTAGTTCCGGGCTGTGTTCCTTGTTCGCCCTGCGACAAGGTACGGCCTTTTTGCCATAGTCACCCTGCAGCAAGGTCCGGGCTGTGTGGCGTGGTCGCCCTGAGCTGAAGTCAGACCTGTGTGCCATGGTCACACTGCTACGAGATCATGGGTGTGTGCCGAATTGAATATCTGTCAACATCCGTGCTGTGTTCCATGGTCGCCTTGACTTAAGGTCCGGGATGCGTGCCGCACTTGCACTTCACCTACGTTCGGGATGTGTGCCGCAGTCGCCCTGCATCGAAGTGTTGCCTGTATGCCACAGTCACCCTGTGTCGAACTCCGGATGTGTTCTGCCGTTGGCTAGTGATGAGTTCCATGCTGTGTGCCACGGTCGCCCTTGACTGTGGTTCGTGCTGTGTGCCGCGGTCGCCTTCCGTCGAAGTCCATGCTGTGTGGCAGGGTTGCCCTGCATCGAGGTCTACGATGTGTGCTGCGGTCTCCCTTCACTGAGCTTCAGGCTGTGTGCCGCGGTCACCATTCACTGAGGTTCAGGCTGTGTGCAGCGGTTGCCCTGCTCGATGTCCTTGAAGTGTGCCGTGGTCGCCCTGTTCCAAGGTCCGGCCTGTGTGCCATGGTCACCCTGTGCCGAGGTCCGGCCTATGTGTCATTGTCGCCCTGCACTGAGGTGCGGCCGGAGTGTCACAGTCACCCTGCTCCGAGGTCCGGGCTGTGTTCCGCGGTCGGCTAGTGACGAGTTCCATGCTCTGTGCCATGGTCACCCTTCACTGAGTTTTGGGCTGTGTGCCGCGTTTTCCCTTTGCCGAGGTCTGGGCTGTGTGCCGTGGTTGCCCTGCGACGAGGTCCGGCCTGTTTTCCGTGGTCGCACTGCGCCGAGGTCCTGGCTGTGTTTCGCAGTCGACTAGCGACGAGTTCCAGGCTCTGTGCCGCTGTCACCCTGCACAGATTTCTGGGTTGTGTGCTGCGGTCGCCCTTCACTGAGGTCTGGGCTGTTTTCCGCGGTTGGCTGGCGAAGATTTCTGAGCGGTGTGCCACAGTCACCCTTCAGTGAATTTCGTCCTGTGTGCCGCCATCACTCTGCGCCGAGGTCTGGATTGTGTGCCACAGTCGCCCTTCAGTTAATTTCTTCCTGTGTGCCGCCGTCACTCTGCGCCGTGGTGTGGCCTGTGTGCCACGGTCGCCCTGTGCCACGGTCCGGGCTGTGTTCGGGGTTGGCTAGTGATGTGTTCTGACCACTGTGCCACGTTCGCCCTGCACAGATTTCTGGGCTGTTTGCTGCAGTCGTCCTTCACTGAGGTTTGGGCTGTGTTACGTGGTCGCACTGCGCTGAGGTTTGGGCTGTGTTCCATATTAGCCTGGCATCGAGGTCTGGGCTGTGTGCTGCGATCGCCATCTCCCCAGGTCCGGATGTGTGTCATGGTCGCCCTGTGCCGAGGTCCGAGATGTGTTCCACCGTCGGCTGGAGACGATTTCCATCCTGTTTGCCATGGTCGCCCTACGCTGAGGTCCGTGCTGTGTTCCACGGTTAGCTAGCGATGAGTTCTGAGCTCTGTACGCCAGTCGCCTTGCACAGATTTCTGGGCTGTGTGCCGTGGTCTCCCTTCAATGAGGTTCGGGCTGTATGCCACAGCCGCTCTTTGCCGAGGTCCGGTCTGTGTTCCACAGTAGCCTTGATCCGAGATCCTGGCTGAGTGCCGCGGTAGCCTTTTGCCGAGGACCAGGCTGTGTGCTGTGGTCACCCTTCATTGAGGACCAGGCTATGTGCTGCGGTCGCATTGCACCAAGATTCGGGCTGTGTGCCATATTAGCCTGGCACCGAGGACTGGGCTGTGTGCTGCAATCACCATCTCCCCAGGTCCGGGATGTGTGCCACGGTCACCCTGTGCCGAGGTCCGTGATGTGTTCCACCGTTGGCTAGAGATGAGTTCCGTCATGTTTGCCATGGTCGCCCTACGCTGAGGTCTGGGCTGTGTTCCGCGGTTGGTTAGCGATGAGTTCTGAGCTCTGTACCCCAGTAGCCCTGCACAGATTTCTGGGCTTTGTGCAACGGTCTCCCTTCACTGAGGTTCGGGCTGTGTGCCGTGGCCGCCCTGTGCCAAGGTCCAGTCTGTGTTCCACAGTAGCCTTGAACTGAGATCCTGGCTGTGTGCCATGGTAGCCTTTTGCCGAGGATCGGGCTGTGTGCTGTGGTCGCCCTTCATTGAGGATTGGGCTATGTGCCGCGGTCGCATTGCGCCGAGGATCGGGCTGTGTGCCCTGTTAGCCTTGTACCGAGGTCCGGGCTGTGTGCCACAGTTGCCCTGAGCCGATGTCCGGTCTGTGTGCCACGGTCGCCATCTCCCGAGGTCGGTGCTGTGTGCCAGGGTTGCCCTGCACTGAGGTCCTTGCTGTGTGTCTCGGTCGCTCTTCACTGTGGTTCGGGATGTGTGCTGCGGTCGCCCTGCACCAAGGTCCAGGCTGCGTTCCGCCCTTGGCATGCAACGAGTTCCCGGGTCTGTGCCGCGTTCCTTCTGTGCCGAGCTCCGGGCTGTGTGCCACGGGCGCCCTGTTCCGAGGGCCGGGCTGTGTTCCGAGGTAGTCTTCTGCAGAGGTCTGGGCTGTGTCCCGCGGTCGCCCTGTTCCTAATTCCGGGTTTTGTGCCGTGGTGGCCATCTCCCCAGGTCCGGGCTGTGTGACGCAGTCGCCCTGTGCTGAGATCCGGGCTGTGTTCTGCCCTCGGCTTGCCACCTGTTACCCGCTCTGGACCGCGGTTCCTCTTTGCCAAGGTCTGGCCTGTGTGTNGAAAGTGTCCTTGTTTCTTTAATCTTCACTCTTCAATTATCTGTAGCATCTGTTGAAATAGTTACCCACTCTTATTATGATTCCATTTCGTCCCTCATGGCCCACCTTCTAATTCATGGAGAAAATAAAAGCATCAGCAAATAAGTCTCTCAAATTTCTGTCCTGGAACCTAAGAACATTTCTGCCTGACATTTCTTTTTTTTATATTGTTATAGAAGGACTTTTCTTCCTGTCCATTGATGGCTTCTGCCTATGCCATCTCCAGCCTTTCTCAGGACCCTTACTCTATGAACTATACTGCCAACGACATTTTCAAACATGTCAGCATAACACAGTTTCTTTTTCCAGTTATTTATTTACTCTTTTTTTTAAATTAATTAATTTATTTATTTTTTAATTTAACTTTACAATACTCTATTGGGTTTGCCATACATCGACATGAATCCACCACAGGTGTACACAAGCTCCCAATCCCGAATCCCCCTCCCACCTCCCACCCCACAACGTATTTATTTACTCTTGCCTGTCTCTTAATAGCTTATATACTTTCAAAAATTAAATTTGTATCACCCCTTCAGTGCCATCCAGTCATTCCTCAAAAAGCTTGAACACATTTTGTGCCTCAAACTCCTTTCTTCCTATGAACATCTTTAGCCAATATCTTATTATTTATTNTTTATTTACTCTTGCCTGTCTCTTAATAGCTTATATACTTTCAAAAATTAAATTTGTATCACCCCTTCAGTGCCATCCAGTCATTCCTCAAAAAGCTTGAACACATTTTGTGCCTCAAACTCCTTTCTTCCTATGAACATCTTTAGCCAATATCTTATTATTTATTATACTTCTTAGCAATATTTGGCCTCTGTTAAATTGCTTTATATTTGACATTCCTCCTCATCTTAAAGTTTTCTACTTTTTGTAACACTACAGATTCCTTTGATTTTAGTCCTATGGATATTCTCTCTTGGTATCTTTTCAATGGTCTTCTTCTCATACAACTTTATATTCCTCAGGGCTCTCTTCACAGTGCTTCAGCTCATTACTTTCATCTTTTGTATTATTTTAGCTGCCTTCTCATATTTAATCCCACATGTCTAGTTTGATTCACACAGTTTTGAATGAGTTCTGTTAGTTGTCTCGCTCAGATTAACATTTTTCTGCTAGAATTTCATTACTCGTTGTAACCCCCTTTTTAAATTGTATTTTGTCATCTTTTTAGCTCAGTTTTTTTTTTTCTCTCTCTCTTTCTATGACAAGAAGTAAATGTTTTCATGTTTCTGCAGGGTTAGGGCCCTCTAAGCAAGGCATTAATGGAACAAGGGCTAATAGAAAAGCCATGGAAGTTAAAGTGGTGTGAAAAGATATGGTTTTGATCACCACCTCTTATACAGTCTAACAAACGTCCATCCAAAGTTCTTTCAGGAATTCTAGTGAGAAATCCAGAAAGCTTCTTTGTTCATTGGTGAGTTGAGTCCGATGCTCTGTGACCCCACAGATGGTAACAAGCCAGCCTTCCTTGTCCTTCACCATCGCCCAGAGCTTGCTCAAACTCATGTCCATTGAGTCAGTGATGTCATCCAACCATCTCATCCTCTGTTGTCACATGCTCCTCCTGCCTTCAACTTTCCCAGCATCAGGGTCTTTTCAAACGAGTCAGTTCTTCACATCAGGTAGCCAAAGTATTGTAGTTTCAGCTTCAGTATCAGACCTTCCAATGAATATTCAGGACTGATTTCCTTTAGGACTGATTCGTTGGATCTCCTTGCTGTCCAAGGGACTCTCAAGAGTCATGTCAATGTATGGCAAAGCCAATAGAGTATTGTAAAGTTGAGTCTTCTCAAACATCAAAGTTCAAAAGCATCAAATGTTTGACACTCAGCCTTCTTTATCATCCAACTTTCACATCCATACATGACTACTGGAAAAACCATAGCTTTGACGAGACAGACTTTCACTGGCAAAGTAATGTTTCTGCTTTTTAATACACCATCTACGTTGGTCATAGCTTTTCTTCCAAGGAGCAAGCATCTTTTAATTTCATGGCTATAGTACCATCTGCAGTGATTTTGGAGCCCAAGAAAATAAAGTCTGTCACTGTTTCCATTGTTTCCCCATCTATTTGCC